>JALCCG010000092.1:0-71381 GCA_023212695.1 Sporisorium sorghi | reverse complement strand
GGGGGGGGGGGGGGGGGGGGGGGGGGCGGGGGGGGGGGGGGGGGGGGGGGGGGGGGGGGGGGGGGGGGGGGGGGGGGGGGGGGGGGGGGGGGGGGGGGGGGGGGGGGGGGGGGGGTGATGTGACGCTGTGCTTGAGCTGGTTCGGCTTGGTGTTTTGAGGGAGCTAAGCTTCAGCGAGCGCTGTTGTTCGATAGTGTTCCCACGATGTTCTCGGAAAGACCGTTGTTCGTTTTGGTGCTGAGCAGCAGTGTGACAGCAAGGAGGGATGGGTGGCGTTGGTGGTGCAGAAAGAAGCGTAGCAGAGTCAAGTGTGCTTTCAGACAATCAACGGATCTTCCGACGCTTGATTTTTTGTTTTTGTTTTTTTTTTTTTTGACAGTTGACTCACACAGCCAAGATGACTCGCCTCCGCCAACGTGTGTGGCCACTGCGCGCACCTCTGCCTGCATTTCTGCAGAAGGCCAGATCTTCTCAATTCACCGTCGCCGCTTTCTCTCTCAACCAACCAGAATTCACGCCCAACTTCCGGAACCCTTTTTCTTGCCTTTTCTTCTTCAGCTGGGAATCTAAGGCCAAGCTCCGTTATCTTCAAGGGCGGGGCCCGCCAGTGAAAGCGCAGGGAAGCACAGCGCCTTTTCATTTTCTTAGTCACACGACGAAACGGCGCTCACCAGCCACCGCTTTCCCCACTGCTTGATATGAGTGTGGGCGCGCGAAGCTCAACTGCTTTGACCCGCTCCTTTAGGATGACAGCGAGCCACGCTTCTGGCTGCTCAAGGCGCGATTGGTTGTCGTCTCGTATCCCTTCTCTGGCTGAGCCCGTTTGGTGTGTCTCGTTTGCTTCGGGACACCATCCATCGACGTCTAGGATCCGAAACTTGTCACGGAGAAGTCGCGCTCTGAAGGGCAAACGATGTCCCGCTGGTCGTCACAGATCTCCCGATGATCTATTCCCTAGTATCACCCGATTTGGCCATTTTTTGTGCTTTCGCTCCACACTGAGGATTTTTGGTGACTTTTGAGCTCAACTTTCTTCTCAACAAAGCTGCAGCACAACAGGTTTCCGCACCTTCAAACAGCATCAGCATCTCCTCATCCTCATCACTTGCACGGTCAACCTTTGTATAAGCAGGCATCCGTAAAAGAGGCATCGATACGCGTCCAGCACACCTTCCACTATTGCGAAGATGGCGTCGTCTTCCTCGGCCGCGTCGCTGTTCGCGACAGAGTGCCTTCTCTATTCGACGGCCTCCTCGTCCTCCTTGGTCGGCTCCATGGGACTCACCACCGTCGCTGCTCCTTCTTCTACCTCGGCTCTCTTCACATTCAAGGGCGTTTCTGATCCAGCTTTCCACTCGGTCAGCGCCATTCCCACCTCGCCAAACCCAGCCATCTCGGGCACAGGCGGCCTCGTCTTTCAGCTCGAGAACAACAAGGCGACACTCAACGTCTTCTCATGGCAGCGAGACCATCCTCTGCAACGCATCATCCTTCCCTCAAAACTCTCCTGCATCGCCTGCTCTCCCAACGGCGAGCTTGTGGCCGGCGGTTCTTTCGATGGTCGCATCTTTCTCTGGCAAATCGCTACAGGTGACTTGCTCGCCTCGTTCGATGCGCATTTCCGCTCAGTGACCGTTCTCAGATGGACGAGCGATGGTGCCGGTCTCGTCACCGGCTCAGAGGACGCCAGGATTCTCGTCTGGAGTCTCGCCGGTCTGCTGGCTCCTCACGACCAGACCAGCTCCTCCATCACCAGCTCCGAACATAACCCAACCCCTTACTGCACTCTCGCCGACCACACTCTCGCCATCACCGACTTGCACATCTCCAGCGGTCGCTTCCCGCACCAAGTCACCATTCTCTCGAGCTCCAGCGACAAAAGCGTCAAGCTGTGGGATCTTCGTACAAGGAGCCTGTTAAGCAGTCTTGTCTTTGAACAGCCCATCCATCGCGTTGCGCTCGACTGCACCGAGCGCTTCTTCTTTGCAGCCACCTCGCCCACCTCTTCAGCCAACCTCGTTTATCGCATCGACCTCTTCCGCAAGCGAGACGCGTCTAGCAGAATGGTCGAGACTCAGCACGCCAGCACAGGCACTCAGTATGACTTTGTCTCGGAAGAGCTCAGAGGCGCTTCGTCTATCGAGGCGTACGGCTTCGGCACCGGTGCTGGGCCGACAACGGAACGCATCCCTTCGGTCAACGACGCTGCGGGTCGAGCAGCAGCAAATGGCTCGAGCATCGCCGCTATTCGCGAGCCCATCTCCAGCATCTGCCTGTCCACCAACTCGACCACGCTGCTCGTCGGCAGTCTGGCTGGCAACCTCTTTGTCATTGACGTGTCCAACTCTCAGATCCTTCGAACCGTCTCGCTGCTCGGGAACGCCAAGGCCAGTGCGATTACTGGCAAGAATGCAGTCACCAATCTTGCAGTTCTGCCCAAACCTCGCGACTTGCTGGGCCACTGGGAGACTGCTTCCTCGTCAGGTGCCGGTGCTTCGATGAACGGCGCGAACAGAGCCGCAAGTGGCGGCGCTCCTGGCAACATCCCCGTTCGACCCATCGTCAACTTCAGCCGTCACGTTCTCGCATCGGAAGAGGACAGACTGTCGACGCCCTACCTGACTCGCATCTCGGGCAGCAGCGCCACGGGCAACTTTGATGACGGCGGCGTGGACAGCTTCATTGATCCCGAGTGGGACAGCAGCCTCGTCTCGGACGAGCTTTATGCATTGTCATCACAGCCAGCCTCGGCGACGGCACCCAGCGCCTCGGTTGTCAATGCGCAAGCCGCTCGAGAGACGGAGCGACTCGACCGGGAGAACAAGCTGCTGCGCTCTCAACTGCAGCAAGCCAAAGCGATCAACGACGAAATGTGGTCTCGTTTGGTGCAAGATCGCCTTTCGGCCAGCCAGGTCGATGTTGCTGCTAGCGACTAAGCAGCATTCGAATCTTCAGCGAAATGTCTTTCATCACGGGCGAAATGAAAAGTCAAATGATACCAGCAGCTCCGTCAACTCAAACGACTCAGACCAGCACTAGAGCGATGGTGGGAGAAAGATGCAGATCCTGAAGATTGAAAGAAAGACGAGTGTCCATGCGAGAAAGCGAAAGAGCGGATGGAGAGGCTATTGACAAATTGATAGACGAAGCAATTTGCGATGTGGCCACTAGAGGGCGATCACGGCGGCACCAAGAGCGAGGAAGCCAGCGAGAGCAGCAGAGACAGTGAGGCTGCTTGCACTGGAAGCGGCGTTGTTCTGCGTGTTGGAGCTGCTGCCGGAGCTGGAGGTGCCTGAGCCGACGGAAGACGAGCCAGCGCCGGTGCTGGCAGCAGCAGCTCCGCCGGTGACCCTGGTCATAGTCGATGTGCCTCCAACCGAGCTGCTCGCCGAGGCAGCAGTAGCCTGGCTCGCTTCCCCGGTCGACGAGGACGAAGCCGCCGAGGTGCTTTGGGACTGCGATACAGCGAGCAGGCCATGACCAATACTCCTCACCGTCGAACACTGGCTGCTCGACGGAGCAGGGTGAGCCGACGGCGTCACCGGATCGCCCTGGCGGAACGTCGAGCTGCCGTAAATACCCGCCAGCTGACCAATGTCGCCGTCGCACGTCTCGAACACGCCGGCGTCGTAGTTGGCGGGGATGTTCCACCTGCATCCCATGACGTCGTAGATGTGTTCGCACTGTGCCGCCGCACGCGTGCCCCAGCAGGCGCGCAGGCAGAACTGGTTGTACGACATGAAGTTGGTCCACTCGCTGACGAAGAACGGCTCGCCGTTGGTCGCCGGGTTGGCGGTGGTGTAGACTATACCGCCGATGGGGTTACCCAAGTCGTCAGCGCCGTGGGGGTCGAACTCGCCGCCCTCGTCGCCCTCCGGAATCAAGATGCTCGTGAAATCACCCACGCCCGTCACCTGCACATAGTCCCGGGTCCTGACAAAGTGCGCACCCTCGATACTCCCGTCCGGGATCAGCCGCGTGCCGTGTCGGTCCGTCGTGCAGTACGCCACGCCCGAACGCTCCTTCTCACCAACCGTCCCGTACTCCGCAGGACCCCAGAGGCAGAAATCTTCGAGCGAGTTGATCCACGCCGTCTGGCACCGCGAGTCCTGGTTCCACGTGTTGCGCGCACACGTGTTGTAGCCAGACTGCGGCTCTCCACCGGGCGTGCCGCCTTCGCCGGACTCGATGCGGTTCGCACCCATGTACTGGTCCGGCAGCTGCGAGTAGGCGTACGTTGCCTTGGGCTGCCACTGCGTCCACGACTTGGTGGGCTGGTTGCGGTTCAGGTCCGTTGTGGCGCGGGGGTCGGGGCCGTTGCCGGAGGTGCCGGTGGGCTGTTGGGCGGCGACGCTGCCCGCGAGAAGGGCGGAGACGAGCGCCAGGGGAAGCGTGATGTTGGTCATGTTTGAAAGATCAGGTCGGGAAGGTGTGGTGGGGTGAGGAGAAGAGGATGCAAAGGTAAAAAGGGGTGGAACACAACGTCGATGCGGAGCCCATTTGGTGATAATATACTCTGTCCGCAAGTCTTATCTCGAGGCTCAGTGAGAATAGGAGACACTTTCGGTCGAGGGCTGTGTATACGACTCGTGCCAAGATTAGCAAACAGCACGAGCGGACCATACCCCGCTGCTCGCTAGACAGGTGACAGGACGCCCAAGATCCGGCGTCTCTTTCCGCAACAGCCAACCTCGACTCTCAAAGCATCAATCTGCAACAGAAGGATGTGGTGCATGCCCGCCGCAAGGCAAGGAGCTCCCCTCCATAAACGCACGAAGTCGATCCTGAACGTCAAGTGACTGTCTATTCCGGGCTGCATCGCATGGCTTGGCTGCCTTGTCATGCACGACAAAGTGGGGAGGAAGAATTCTCTGCCTCGGGATCGACAGGGTGAGGTGGTGGCGGCTGTGCTTGTCTAACGATCGCTAGGGTCGAAGAAAGGGTCCTCGTGACTTGGCCAAGCAGCTGCACAGTTAGCCTCGAAGGATCCACGAAAGCTTGGCGCGCATTCGAAGAACACGTTTGCAGACCTCATGCTCGAGCATTCAGCACTTGTGGCCGTCGTCTCGAGCTGAGCAGCCCTTTGCAACAGCTGTCTAACCTCCGTCGCTCCGAAACGCTGTTACGTCAGGACAAACTTTGCGTGCGGACATCGACGAAAGAGGCAGGCCTAACTTACTCATTGACATCGACGGACGGTCTTGCCCGACCTCCTGTTGATCGACTCGCGAGGTCTTGGCAAAAACACCCCAGCCAAACGGTGTTTCGAGATCATAGTTGGCGACGCACTGTTTGACAAATGGCTCGGAAGCATGAAAAACGCTTCGGGTTCTTGGCAGCCTCAGCCAGCCAGCAAGCGCGCCCTGGTTTTGTACGGATTCTTCTCTTGGCCATTTGTCTTGGCGCAACTGCTTGGCACAACACCTCCCGGGACTTGGCACAGCTTTTGATCCCTCGTCTCCCTGCATGTCATTCCTCAGCCAGAGTCGCACAGTGGCACAAGCGCTTGATGCCCCGATACGCGCGGTTGGTTTGAGGCTGACCATCTTAGATCGAAGAACGTAGCAGATCGGGATTCTCCACTAGTTAGATCCAAGCTAGGGCCAGAAGCCGAGATCCGAGTTTTGCCATGCGGAACCTCCACAAAGTTGCTCTCAGCCGCCGGAAGCTTCTTCTTGCGAGACCATCATCAAACCTCGCTCAAGTTCTGACAGCAGTCTCTTGCTTGCGACAGGATCGGTAGACACGTCGATTCTACCCCTACCGCTCTGCTGTCGAAGCCAAGTCGGAAAATGCCACCAAAGTCCAAGGCGATAGCCTCGGCGGTCGAGTCCATCTCCTCAACCGCGTTGAGAAGGAGCAGTCGAAGATCCATTCCCATTGGCATATCCAGCCCTCGAACAGCAACAGCTTCAGCTGCTATTCCGCAAGCGTCATCTCCGTCATCATCGAAACTCAAGCGATCACATGTCAAAGCAGAACCGGACCAAGATGCCATCTCATCTGCAAGCACTCTCGTTCCAACTTCGCGAGGCTCACGCCCAAGAGTCAAGGCAGAAGATGCAATTCAGCCTATCAAGGCGGAAGATCCTGAAGAGAGTCTTTCAGACGCAAAGCCAATCGCACCAAAGAAGCGGAGGGCAAAGAAGGAAGAAGAGGATGAGATCTTTCCTCCACGGCCATCTCCCCGCCAAACCACTTCGAATGGGAAGCATGCACACAGCATCGATCGGAGAGGGAGTGGACTATTCATCGGAGCGCACATCAGCTCAGCAGGTGGAGTCGAGAATTCCCCGCTCAACGCCCTCCGGATCGGCGGCAATGCCTTTTCCTGCTTCGTACGACCCAAGATGCAGTGGGCCTCGAATCCGATCCCCGAAGCATCTGCCGAGAGCTTCAAGCATCGTGTTGCGCAGCACGGCTTCATGCCCCCCGCTTCCAGCGTCAAGAAGGAAGAAGCCAACGGGATATCCAGCTTCAAGGACCACGGCTTCGTCGTACCGCACGGATGCTACCTGGTCAACCTCGCCAACCCAGACGAAGCCAAGCGCGAGAAATCCTTCGAAGCGTTCATCGACGACCTGCAGCGCTGCGAGCAGCTCGGTATCCGGCTGTTCAATTTCCATCCTGGCTCGATGACCGCCGCATCTGCGTCGGGAGATGAGTCGTTAGACAATATCGGGCCGCTGTCGGAAGTGCGAGCGGCCAAAGCAGACGCGTGCGCCCTCGTGGCCTCGTACATCAACCGCGCGCACGCGCTTACATCGTCCGTCGTCATCCTGATCGAGAATATGGCCGGCTCGAAAAATGACACGATCCTCGGCTCCTCTCTGCGCGATCTGGCAGCGATGATCGCGGGTGTCACGGACAAGACTCGTGTGGGCGTGTGCATCGATACCTGCCACGCCTTCGCTGCGGGGTACGACCTGACCTCCCCCACCTCGTACGCGTCGTTCACGTCGCTCATTGATCAGACGGTCGGGTGGCAGACGGTCCGGGCGTTCCACCTGAACGACTCCAAATTCCCGCTCCGGTGCAAGCGCGATCGGCACGCCAACATCGGCCGCGGCCACATTGGGCTAGGCGGCTTCTGGAGTATCGTCAACGACGAACGGTGGAACGGCATCCCGCTGATCCTCGAGACGCCGGCGCTGGGGAATGCATCGGCTGCGTATCCGGCGAAAGAGGGGACTAAAAAGATGCACGAGGTGTGGAGCTACCAGATCCAAGCGCTGTATGCGTTGAGGGGGACCGAGTGGGCAAAGTGGGAGAAGGCGGAGGAGTGGTTGAGGAGGGCGGACGAGGTGGTTGCGGACGCGGAGCGGTTGCATGCCGCGAAGAAGGGAGTGAAGAAGCCGAAGGTCAAGACGAGCAAGAAGAAGCAGGATGAAGAGGATGAAGATGACAGCGATTTAAGTTCCGACGAGTGAAGATTGCGTTGGAAGGAATGTAACAAAGCTTCTAGGAGAAGAGGACTCTGGCAATAACAGCAGTGTAAAACGTATGGTGGTAAAGCCTCCAAGGATCCCGTAGCATTGCCAGCGAGCAGTTCATCGTAGCCAGCACCCATCTCGGCCTGCACACCACCACCACACCCAGTCCCACTTTCACCAGCTGCGTCGTCAGATCCTTCTTCCCATTGTCCGTTAGTATCGCTGCTGCCTTCTCCCCCCACACCCCGGCGAGATTCTTGACCGACTGATAGGCGGACAGAAGCGTGGTGTAGAATTCGTCCGGATCGGGACGGGGGACTTCGTCGTTTTCAACAGACAGCGCGCGTCGTGTTGGGCGCGGGTCGAAACGACGACGGTGCTGTGGAGGGGAGTGAGTATACGGCGTAGATCGTGAGGAGGATGAGGAGGGTTCGAGCTGCGTGCCGAATGGGCAAGGCGGGGTGGGCAGGTTCGCTAGTCCCTGACGGACGCCGTTTGTTGACATTCTGCCCCTACGACGGGTAGATCGGCTTTGTGGCTGCTCGTTAATGCTTGTGGGAGACGGTTGGTCTGAAGGTAGGTCTTGAGGTGGCAGGTCGACCCAAAACCCGATCGATGATGGCGAGAACGAATCTTGCTGCAGCGGCAGAAGCGGTGAGACCGGTCTATGGGAGGTTGCGGGGAGAGACATCAACGTGAGCGCCAATTGTAGCGTCTCGTGATCTGCGATGATGGAAGCAGTTGGTGAAAAAGGTCTGGAAGTGGTGCTTGACATGATGGTGAACGGGCGGTCAAAGCGTCATCTTCTCGAGCCACGAACAGAACTTCTTATAGGTGCCTCACAGATAAAAATCATCCACGCCTCGCTCGTTCTCCCCTTCAAAGAGACCTACGACTAGTAGAGATTGACAAAGGGACCTTCGATAGCCCTATCACGTCCTTGCTGAATCCTCTGCAACCCAAGCAAACAAGGTTAGACATCTGACACGTCTTCACACTCCAACCAGTGATTCACGCTTGGACCCCTTCGGCGAGGAAACCCCTGTGATTCGGGAACTTCGATGCCATGCAGATGCACGCCCATACGAGCGCCTTCGAAGCAAACATAGAACCTTCACTGCCACGTCCAGATCTGCACTGCTGCTGGATGTGCGACTCCTCTGGTGCACAGACAGGGACTTTGCTCGGGATGACGGTTCCTTTGGCGTGCCGAGCTGTCAAACTCTGCTCACCAAAAGCTTAGCGCCAAATCTAAACTGAACCGCGACTGCTCATCATACAGATTTCGACAACACACGCATTCTCAAACCAAGCCATACATGTCCTACCACGATGTTGCGATTCCATGAGAGACATAGGCGAAAGAATTGTGTCTATCTTGACGACTTGATCGACTCTTTCACACTCTCAACAAACTTCCCCGCCTTGTGTGCATAGAACCGCGCATCCCCCTTCTGCACCGGCGGATTGAGGTAATGATAAGTTGCACCTGCGTACACCAGCCACCGCAGCGGCCCGTTAGTCAGCCTCATCCACTCGGTCGACACTTTAGCTACCCAATTCGAGCGGCAGCAGAGCGTCCAGATGACGCCCGTGTGAAGCATCGCGTTGCCGACGGTGCACGTGCCCATGCGCGTCTCGATCGGGTGCGTGAGGATGAACTTGGCTTGCGTGGTGTAGGATTGTGCTTGGAGCATGGCGAGGCCGGTTTTGAGGGCCCAGCGGCGGGCGAGCTCTTCGGGGGGCTGGGTCTTGGGCCGCTCGACGAAGGCGTGCAGGTCTTGGGCGAACTGCGAGGACGGGTCGAGCGGGGGGTTGGTTGGGTTCGGTTGGCGGTTGGCGTCTGTGCGGCTGACAGCTTGGTGGGGGGAGGAAGATGGAGCTGACATGGCGATAGGCTGTTTCGAGACTGGAGGCTGTGTGAAAGAGGGTTGCGCAGAGAAGAGACGATGCCGACTTCGAGCGATCCTATATACTTTTCACCATCGAGCCTCTCAACGACCAGAACCGATGTTAGACTGCCACTTGACGCTTGCGTCTTGACTAGAGCGTTGACAGCTGAAGGTTAAGAGCTGATGAGTGCGTTGGCAGCTGACAACTCTGAGTTGTTGAGAAATCTGACAAGTTTCGACTCGATGGCTTCTTACGCCTTTTCGAAGTGCCATTGTCTGACCTGTGTTGTCATAGGTCCAATCATCGCAATCCAGATGGGAAGATTGACACGAAGGCAAGCATTCATGCGATTAGTCCTGCGCTCGTGTATCTTCTCTGCGTATAGCCGAAAGAGCCTCGATAGTCTTTTTTCAATCAGCAGGGCCGATCAAGATCTTATTTCCCTTCCCTACTGAATAGGTCAAGGTCGCTCGCCTAGTCTCTCCCTTTCTTTTGCAGATGACACGATGGACTAAAGCATTTGCTATCTCGAAGCCTGTCACTGTCTGACATTGCAAAGCATAGAGCGGTGATGGAAGAGAGCTGAGAGTGGCCTGCTACAATGCTCAAGGCTGTTCAGCTGGGCCTTCGACTTTTCGCATTCCGCCCTCTTCTTTTCTTCCACCTCCTTTCGAAATTGGTGCGGCGTCCGAACCAAATTTTGTCCGTAGAGAACGAACCAAAACAGATTTCTGTCACTTCTGTCGGGCAAGTATGGAGGCACGGTCAGCCTCTTAGTGTACGGGTACGCTCTACTGAACAGGAGCCACCCGCATCCTGCGATCAAAATGAAGGGTTTTCCGACTAGAATGCCATAGCCAATGTCGATGGGGATTTGATCCATCCATCCTTTTTCTGTCTCCTCCAAAAAGTGCTTAGGCTTTGCAGCTGCCCTATCCAGTACCGTCGGCTCGTTCCGTGCAGGTCCGGAGCCAGGAGGACGTCCTTGAGCCGAAGGCCCTTCGGTGCTTGACATGGTGATGAACGGTTGCCTGGATGATAGGGGTAAGGTGGGAACAAGGGCGAGGTCGGTGGAAGAAGGAAGAAGGGAGGGCAATGAGGCAACGGATCGAGGCTGCTTTGATGTGGACGCCAGATCTCAACTGGATGATGGCTTGATCAGTGTTCTGGCAGGTCGCATGAGGTTCACACACTACAGTGGACGAGGGAAAAAGTGCACGCCATCTCCCATTGTTCGATCAAATGGACACGGAGGACCTTGCTTCGCATTTGCATTCAGAGCATCCCTTTTGTTCATACAATGTTTGTGTTGGCGGGGTGTCGAAAGAAATGTTTGCAGCATATATAGCTTAGCCTGTTTGAACCTGGCAGACCAATCAGAAAACTTCAGGCTTTCCTCCCCTCTCATTCCCTACAATTGCCTACTGAGGCCTCCCATTTTACCCTCAGAGCTGACATCGTTCCGCTAGCCCCATCCGAATGCCTCCAGACTCTCCCTGCACTGCAGTACCACCAGATTACCCTCGCAACAATCGACCTAAGGCGATAGAGTAGAATGGACAAAGCTCCTACGATAATGCCCTCCTGCAAGTTTGAATCCGTAGCCGGTGTCGAGGGGAGTGTAGATTATTTGATCGGCTTCCTTGATCAGATTGTTCAACTCGTCTTGAATGTAGAGAAGTGTGGCAAGTGCTTTGCTCGCAAGGGTTGCCGTGTTTGACGTAGAGTCGATGCCAGAGACAGGTCCTAGAGCGGATGAGCCTTCCGAGCTTGACATTGTGATGAGAGATGATAGAGTAGGATAGAGATGAATAAGGGGATGGAGAAGCGGATGGATAGAACGACAAAGTGCTCAGGATGATGGAAGAAGGGAGGGAAAACATTGGACGGGTTGAGGCTTATAAGGTGTGAGCTGACCGGGATAGCGAGTTGAATCTGCACGAACGGGCTCATTGTGGCACTGACAGCACCTTCGCTGAGCGTGCTGAGAATGTCTCCTCCTCCTGCACGATTGCAGCTTTTAGTGGCTTCGCACAAAGGGACAGGTGGTAAGATCAGATGCATTGCAAGGGCGCCGAAAGATCCAGCTCAAGCTTTTTGCTGGCCAACTTCGAAGTGAGCTGAAAGGGGATCGACTAGGGCGTGACCGGCGCTTGTGCGGCTTGTTTGTACGGCTCGAAAACCCCGTCAATGATGCGGTCCCGCTTTTGATCTGCGCACCTTATGGCGTTCCGGATGGACAGCACACCTGGTACCGAGATGATCGACCAAGCCAAGTATCTCTGGACTTTGCTAGAAGTGCGGTGCCAACACAACATATTGCTGGCAAATGTCCTCGGGTGACACACAGCAATCCACGAGGCTCCTATGACAGAACCAATGTATCCTGTGGCAAGGAACCCTTCGTAGGTTGCTCGAATCGTTTTGTTGAGGAGAGAGCTCTGTTCAAGCGGAGTGAGCTGGAACGTGGAAGAGGGTGCTTCCGGAGACCTTGCTGTGTACGTGCTCCCAGCTTGCTGATGAGGAGGCACGTGGGAGGCAGAGGAGTGCTCTTGAGTCGGAGAACCTTGAGGGACTGGCATGTTGTTGGGAAAGGATGTGGATAGTGATCCCTCTCATCCTTGCGAAGGTATGCCGAACGCTGCTTCAACCCTCTTCTCCCTCTACCGCTCAAGCTCTCGATTCGCTGGTTTACCACGGGTACCCACGTCCACTGGACTGACTTTGACGTCATTGACGCAACATACAACTGCATGGACCATTCGGACTTCGGCTTCCAGACACTCCAAGGAAGCCAGGCAGCGTACTACGGAGTCATGAACCTGGCGAAACGCCGTCTGTCTGAGATCAACAACCGCAACGTCCGTGCACTGGCCAGACGCTCAGCCCCGCAACGTCTTGTCCCTCCAAGTCGCCGGAGCCTGCTGTTATGGATCGCGTTGGGATGGATCGATCGCGGAGAGATCGGGAGATTGAGCGACCCGACCTGGTGGCTGCGGCATTGGCCACCGAGCGGGGAGGCTGTTCTGAGCATGGTGTGAAGTCTCCAACCTCTCTTCTTCTCGTCGATTGTATTTTACTCTACTCACTCTGTAGGTGGAATCCCAAGATCTTTCCTGCATATCTGCCCCGCGCCCACTAGCGTCGTACCGAGCCTCCGATCCCAGACTACCGCCCCTGGCCTCGACAACTACCCACTCTCGCTGTTGAGGTTCTCAGACCCCAGGCGCCTAACACCTGCAACATCTGGTTTGCCTCGGAGGATTTGGAATTCTACATCCACATCCACCATCGCTCGATGACCAGTGACGCCCGCGCTCACAACAACGTTCTCATCGACGGCCGATTCTGATAACCTTCCCGACTCTTTTGCATGTTCCCCTAAGTGCCCCACGCCCAAAAACTCGTCAATCGTCTCGCTGCCCGTGTCTAGAAATGCCTCGAGTCTTGTTAATACAATGTCTGCATTCGCCGTTTCCGGGGGATCCATTTCCCCCTCCAGTGCGTGCGCACTGGACTGCCAGAGACATGGAAGTCTCTAGTGAGAGCCCAGTCAACACTTGGACAAAGCCTAACCCGCCGCCCAACAAGTTGAACGCCCGGCACCACCTTCACAAACGAGGGTGGGGCCTCCGGCCGCTGCCGACAAGGGCGAGAGTCGCCTGGGTTCCTCCGGCCAGTATCAACCTCAGTGAGCTAGTGCAAGTCGGGGGTGTCCTGGGACACCTCTGCTTTTGTCATGACCTTGACAGACGACTTGATCAGGCCCGTGACAGGACCTTGTACCTATCATGCACCGCAGTCTCCCGCGTCGCCCTCAACAAAGGGACGGCTATCCCTCCTCACAGCCGAATCTACGCCCTCTCGCATGTCGCAAATCAACCAACACACCACAATCTCGAGCGCGCTTATCGTCAAGTCCCGCACAGCAGCGGAGTGCTTCGACATTCCCCTGTGCCAGACCCCTACTCGCGACAACTACTTGACAATGTCGATCGTGACCTGATCGCCATCTGTCAAATTCCAGTAGGCCAAAGTCTGCTTGAGCGTCGCCGGTTTTCCCTGCACCTTGATCTTGATCTTGCTGGCAGCGATGGCACTGTTGAGTAGATCTTGATGGACGTAGTCTCTCAGTGTGGCGACGGTGGATTTGAGTGCGGCTTCGTACGGTTCTTGCCTGGACTCTGCACCGTCTTGGGACGGTAGCTGGAGGGTCAGCGTAACGGTCGGGCTGGCATGTGCTTCGAGCCAGGCCTTTTCTGGATGGAGCGTTCCATCGGTCTTTTTCTCGAGTGTGACGGTGGAAGAGGGCAGAGGTGCAGGTGGTGGTGGTGGCGGCGGCGGCGAAAGCTCGGTTGAGGCAGGACGCTTCAAACCGGCTCCAAAAGATTGCGGAGCAGGTGAAGGTGATGCCGTGACCGGTTTCGAGGGCAACGAGCTTCCCTTGGGTAGCTGGATCGGCTTGTCATCCGCTTCATCCTGATCGTCCTGACCATCAGCTGCTGGTGCTCCGTCCATGCCTGGGAACTGCGGGCCATACTCTGGCAACGTGACCACAGGTTTACCCGACAACCTGTTCATCTCTTGTTCCAAGCCGACGTTCTTGGCGATCAAATCTCGAGCAGCCTGCCCCGATTTGGCATGTCCGTCCCAAATGATCTTTTCCTTTTCCTTTGCCAGTCTCTTCTCTTCGGCCTCCCTCTTGAGTCTTGCTTCTTCGTCCTCGTCCGCACGACTTGACGCAAGTTGCTTGAGGTAGTAAGTGGGATCTGCACCAGCTTGGAGCGCAGCCTGCTGAGCCTTCTTGGCTTCGAGCTGCCGACGCTGTTCGCGGTAGGCCGGGTTGAGGAGCTCGAAGCGGACGTGCTCGGCCATCTCGTCGATGGCCACTTGGTCGCCGCAGACGGGGCACTGGGTCATGGCAAGCGCAGCACCAGAAGGGTTGACGCGAGATGCGAGACCACGCGGGACATAATCTTTGCGCACCTTGATCGTGCCACCTCTCCCGGAAACCTCCTCGACAACTGGAGTCGCAGAGGAAGATGTCGTAGCTGGTTGAGAGAATGTAGACGTGGAAGGTCTGCCCGGCATTGCGAGCTCTTCGACGTCCTCGACATCCTCGGCGGCAGCTTCGGACTCCATGATCATGCTGGCCATCTTCTTCTGTGCGAGTGTCATGGACTCCATCTCTCGCAACGAGCGCGGTGGTGGCAGGTCGATATGCGGGTCGGCCTCGGTGAGCTCGACGGTGCCGACGACGACAAAGTCCTGCCAATCAATCTCGTTAAACGCTTGACGTTGCTTTTCCCGATCTTGATCGTGCTTCTTGCGCTTCTCCCTCGAGTACTTTTCCCACTCTGCACGCGCCTTGGCCTGTTCCAAGACGTGTGGCCTTGCGCCGCCTTTTCCTGCTCCCAGCGATGATTTTGCACGCTGCTGTGCGATGGATGCAGAGTCGGTGGTACCATATGCGCCGAGCTTGACATTGTCGAGGAGTGCAGGAGAAGGAGAGATGACCTTTTGATACTGCTCGACGAGGTGATTGAAGTAGGCGAAAAGCGAGTGGGATGGTCGAAGGAATTCGAATTGGTACGATTTGGACTCGCGGGAAAGAAGCGAGGTCGCAAACGAGCGACCCTTGCGCGCTGTGAAGAGAGCGGTGAGTTTCAGAACGTCGAGGTCGAGCGCAGTGATGTTGGGCAGGTCGGCAGAGAACTGGAATGGCTGCGGCTCTGGAGGAGCCTGTGTGGACGAGCCAGACGCAGCATCCGCCGATTGTGCCGAGCCAGAGCCTCGCTGTGCTGAAGCGTTGCCTGCAGACTGAGCATCGGCTGCGACTGGTGTCAAGGTCTCGCCACGTCGAACCGCATCACGGCGGGAAGCGTAGTAGGCGTGGTAGGCATCGTCCTCCTTGAGAAAGGCGAATTTAGGATTGTTCTGTTCTGCTGCTTTGATATTGTTCTCGAAGGAAGGATCTTTCTTTGCGATAAGCTCTGCTGCCTTATCGATGGTCCTGCGCAGTTCGGGCGGCGGATAGATGATACCGCCCGTCGAAGCGAACTTGGAAGAGGGTACCGAGGAGGCGAGCGTGTTGTCCGTGCCATGCGCAGGCGCTGGAAGGTTGAGCGCGGGCGCCATGGTGTGGCGCTTTCCCGATCAAGAGGCGCGTTGAGATGCGACGGGTGGTTGGTGGTTGTGAAGAGGGAAGAACGAGTCGAAGATCGTCATGGTCGTTGTCGGATATTTGGTGACACATTGCTCGAAAATCGACCGATTCGATTTAGACTCAATTCGAGCATCGGTGATCCAAGAAGAAATCCGGCAAAAAGAAATGCAAAAAAAAAAAAAAAAGTGACACAGAAAATGAAGCACAAAAAAAGAGGGAAATTCAGGTGTCAAGTGACTCAAAATGGCGATTATTTTGTGACAGGTTGTCTTGTCCTTCCCTTCGTCAACAGTCGACTTTGATCACTCTCGTCCAAACATCACCATCAACCATTTGCATCGGCGTCGACTCTCTCACACGCTCGTCGGTCCTCGCTCTGACTGACATCAGTTATTGACCAACTCGGCGCCCAACTACCCGATTGTCGAAACAACCACGGCGGCCGCAACAAACCCCACCCACACAACCAGCTTCGACCTCATTTGGCAACCCCCCCCCTCTGTGACATTCGCCCACCGCTCGTCCCTCTTGCCGTGACACGCAACTCACACGCCAACCCACCATCCTCCCACAACCAACCTACGAAGCTGGTAACGCGTCATCTTTATAAATTTCTGATCGTAATCAAGCTTTGTCGCCCTTGCCCTGCTTCCCTCATTTGATCTTGCACCTCTCAACCGGCAAACTCTCGGCCCACTGCATTGCATCATCCCTCAACCTCAGATAGAGTCTCGTATCAGAACGAGCACCTACAAATATGGCTTTGGTAAGTCTAGCCTCTGAACAGCTCCTTCAACAGTACGTGGTCTCGCTAACCATTCATTCTTCAAACCCCCTCAATCTACATCTGCAAAACATGGACGGCACGCAACAGCACGCACTCAAGCCTTCCCTCGACGAGGTCAAGGCTGCCCTTCTCTCCGCCAACCCGGCGGGCAACATCATCCCAGTCTACACATCACTCCCCTCCGACCTTCTCACACCCGTCACAGCCTACCTCAAGCTCTCCAACGGTGCCGACGCCAACCGTCGCTCGTTCCTGTTCGAATCCGTCACTGGCGGTGAAAAGATCGGTAGATACTCGTTCATCGGCTCCGACCCGCTCAAGATCATCCGTACAGGACCAGGGCTCGATGCGGAAGGCGACCCGCTGCTGGCCATCGAAAAGGAGCTCAGTCCGTACAAGTACATTGCCGTGCAAGGCTTGCCGACGTTCACGGGCGGTGCTATCGGTTACATCAGCTACGACTGCGTCCAGTACTTTGAGCCTCGAACCAAGCGCGAGCTCAAGGATGTGCTCGGTATCCCAGAGAGTGTCTTTATGGTCGCCGACTCGTTGATCGTGTTCGACCACGTATACAGCACTGTGCGATGCGTCAGCCACGTCCACCTCCCTGCCGAGTTGGCTAAAAACGCGACACCCGCCGACGTCGAGGCGCTGTACGCCAAGGCAGGCGACAAAGTCAACGGTCTCATCAAGGCGCTCACTGCTGCCACTACGCCTTTGCCCGTCCAACCGCCCATCCTCACCGGCCAGGAATCCGTCTCCAACGTCGGCAAGGCCGGCTACGAAGGCTTTGTCACCTCGTTGCGCAAAAACATCGTCAAGGGCGACATCATCCAAGCTGTGCCCTCGCAGCGCCTCAGGCGTCGAACCACGCTGCACGCCTTCAACTGCTACCGCCACCTGCGCCAGGTCAATCCGTCGCCGTACATGTTCTACGTCGACTGCGGCGACTGCCAGCTCGTGGGTGCGTCGCCGGAGACGCTGTGCAAGATCGAAGCGGGCAAAGTGGCGGTGCACGCCATCGCGGGCACTGTCAAGCGCGGGGCTAGCGATGCGGAGGATGCCGAGCTGGCGGCGCAGCTCGCGAGCTCTGTGAAAGATCAAGCCGAACACGTCATGCTCGTCGACCTGGCGCGCAACGACATCAACCGCGTGTGCGACCCGTCCAGCACGCAGGTCGAGACGTTCATGACGGTCGAGAAGTTCTCGCATGTGATGCACCTCACCTCGCGCATCACGGGCCAGCTGCGCACCGGCAAGTCGCGCTTCGATGCGCTGCGCTCGATTTTCCCCGCGGGCACGGTGAGCGGTGCGCCCAAGATCCGCGCCATCGAGCTGGTGAGCGAGCTCGAGAAGGAGAAGCGCGGCGTGTATGCGGGCGCAGTGGGCAGGATCGATTTCGCAGAGAACGAGATGGACGTGTGCATTGCAATCAGGACCATGACGTTCAAAGACGGGTATGCGTATTTGCAGGCTGGGGGTGGGATTGTCTACGATAGTGTCGAGGAGGACGAGTATGTCGAGACGATCAACAAGCTGGGTGCGAATACGAGGTGCATTCAGCAGGCCGAGGAGTACTATCTGGCTCAGCAGCAGCAGCAGCAGCAGCAGCAGTAGCGCTTTCGATCACGGGTCTTGTTACCACACTTGCTCATGCACAATGCAACTCCTCACACGAACGCACAGCGTGGCACAGATAGAGAGAGTGTAGAGACGCAAATGAGAGTGATTCAAACGAACGTGTGTATCGACAACAAAGCAACCACACCAACCATCAGGTCCGGATCCCAGCCTCGCGCAAGCCATGCTTCTCCAAGCTCTCCCTGATCGAGTTGAGCGACATGCTCGAGTTGCTCTTCTGCTGGAACCCGACGCCCTTTCTACCCACCGATCCGGGGTAGGTCGGAATAATACTGTCGCCGTACGCCACCTTGGCCTCGTTCAGTGACGTGCTGTGCGCCCTGCTCAGCCGGCTTGGTTTCTCGCTCGGCGGCGGGGCCAAGAACGTCGTGCTGGATCGGCGAACCACTGAGCGCTGGTCGACGATCTTCGTCAAACTCTTGAACAGGCCTCTGCGGTTCACGAAACCCGCAGAGCCCGTGAGCGGGGCGCGCGAGTTGGTGGAGGCGGCGTCGTCGAGCGAGCGCTCGAGCTGGCGGCGCGCATCGTGCTGTTCGATCTCGATCTTGCTCATGCGGCTGGCGTTGAGGAAGTCGGCCATGGATACTTCGGGTGCGATGCGCCGTGTGGGCTTGCCGAATAGCATGTCGAATTCGTCCTCGTCGTCGTCATCCTCCGAGGAAGAGGAGTCAGCGGCATCGGGGGCTTTGCGCGTGGGCGGGGCGTAGCGCTGCGCTGCCGGCGAAGCTGTCGCGGCGGCGGGGGAGGGGGAGGAGGTCGCTTTGGCGCGCAGCGAGGCGATGCTCACCCCACCGCTTGGAGCTGTAGGCTTGACAGGCGCGTTTTCGGACGCAGAGGGCTCACGAGCTGCTCGTGCAGCACGAGGGTTGGCGGGAACAGTGCTGCTGCTGCTGCGGCGAGACTGGACCTCGACGCTTCGCTTTTGCTGCTGGCGACGCGGTGCTCGTCCGCTGTGCGCCGACTGGGCATCCTCGAACAGCTCCCCGTCCTCTTCCTCCTCCTCCTCCTCGGGCACCACCTCGTCCTCCACCACCGCCGCGGCCCCACGCCTTCCACCCCGACGCCCCGCCGCCTCGCCACCAAAGATACTCCTCGACCCGAGCATCGACAGCACGTTCCGCCTCAGAATCTCCAGCTCGTTCTCCACCCTGGCCTTGTCGTCGTTAGCACGACCGAGCGCCTCGGCCAGCCTGTCCGCGCGCGCAATAGCGAACTTGAGCGCATACCTCAGCGCACTCACTTCGTCCGCCGTCGCTTCTGCAGCAGCAGCAGCAGGCTGAGCCAGGGCCTCGGCGACGTCGTGCTGGAAGGCAAGCACGCGGATCGCCTCGAGCGCCGTGAGCGATGCGATCCAGCTCGGCGTCTCTGTGCTCGCTACCGAGTCCGCGTGTTCGGATGTCGGCGAGTGCAGCGCGTCTTTAGCGGGGGCGATGCCGAGCGCGTCGACGCCGTCGAGCTGGTTCAGCGTGGGCACGGATTTGCGGTACGAGCTGCTGCGCTTTCGTGGTGCGCTGCTATCCTTGTCGTCGGAAGTCGAGCGCGTCGGGGAAGCGGCTACGGCCGTGGTGGGCGACGAGAGCTTCGAGTCGTGTGCGGTAGTGGCGTCCTCGCGAGGCAGGTGCAGGGAGGAGCGCTGGAAGCTGTTCTCGAGCACGCGCAGACTCTCGAGCGCAGCCGTGGGCGTCAGCACCGCCTTGTCCGCCCCTCCACTTGCGGTGTCAGCGCCGTCTGCGGGTTTGTCCGTCTTCACCGCCTCCGATGCGGCGTCGGGAGCGGGCGTGGTAGGTGTGGGCGTTCGACTCTGGCTCAGCAGCGGCGTGGTCGACGTCGACAGCTTGGATGCGTGGCTGTTCCTGCTGCTGCTGTTGTTCGACTCGTCGCTCTGAGAAGATGCGCTGAATCGTTTGGCGTTGGCATTGCCGTTGACGCTGCTGCCGGTGCTGAGACGGGCAGACATCTTGTTGGCGGCGAGACGCTGGTGTGCAGCCGAGGCGATGGTGGAAGCGGGTGAGTAGGCGCGAGAGGTCGAAGGGCTCGTCATTTCCGCCTTGTTGTTGTTGTTGTTGTTGGTAGTAGAGTTGTGAGAAGCAGGTCTCAAATCAGCCAAAATCTTCTGCACGAGCTCCGCATGCTCGTCGTGGGTCAGGCCGACATTGAGATGCCTCCAATTCGTGTTGCTGCGCAGGCTGCGCAGGCTGCTCTTGCTGAGCACGCTGTTCCTGTTGGCGCTGCCCCCGCCGCTGGTGCGATAGGGCAAACTGCCCATCACGGGCGAGGTAGCCATTCCAGGAGTCGGCGGGAGAGCAGCACACGGCGGCGGGATGGGCGAGGGCATGATACGAGCCGAGCCGCCACTGGACGCACTGGTAGACGCTAATGCGGGGCTAGCGAGCTGCGGCGAGGCGGTTTCTTCTGTGGAAAGCGAGTTGGAGGACCGGGAGCGCGTGCGGTAGTGCAGTACGGGCGACGCTTGGGCCGTACTGATCTTGGTGGCGCGGACGATCTCGGCAGAAGCGTCGAGCGAGGGGGCTGTGCGCGAAGGATCGAGGCCGCTGCGTTGGTGTGAAGTGTGCATGTTGCGTGTGGCTTTGAATGAGGATTGAGATGGACGAAGGTAAAAGTATTATAAAAAATATATATATAAAAAAAAAAAAAAAAAAAAAAAAAAAAAAAAAAAAGCTTGAGCAAAAGCTAGTTTACGCTCTCAAAGAGGCGGTCTGAGCACTGATCTTGAGGAAAAGTGCTCGCAGGATGCCGAAATGCAAAGATACGAGTGTGGCAAAGCGCAAACAGGGGCAACGCCGAGAAAGCCTGTTCGCCACTTTGCTGCTAACTCTAGTGGGACCGCGCAAAGTGCGTTGCTCTAAGCTATTGAGCGCTAACTTAGCCCGAGCTTGGACCGTCGTCTTGCGTGCGTGCGTGTGTGTGGGTGTCGGAGCGCGTCGCAAACAAGGTCGCCGAGGAGCTTGTGTTTGATGCGTGCGCACAACGTGGCTTTTGTTATGAAAGGAGGCTAGGGGGGGTGGCGTGTGCAAAAGCTTTTTATGCGTGTGTGGGTGTTGCGCTGTTGAGCACGACACAAAGAGGGTGCGTGTGTCGAGGGTGGGATCAGGGCAGAGGGGAAAGGGGCGGAGAGGTTGTCAAGCAGGCTTGCGACGTCGGGCAGAATGAACCAAAGGAAGACAAGGACAAGGACAACGAGACGAGACAAGCGAGCAAGGACGGGGAGAGCGGTCTTCGAAGAGGATCATGAAGAGAGCATCAAACGGCAACCGGAAAAAGAAAAGAAAAGAAAAGAAAAAAGAGCTCTTGCTGCAGGGTCGGGACGGCCAAGGTGTATGGGAAAGAGGTGCAGAAGTGGAAGTTGGCAGAGAGAAGGTCTCGACGCCGAGACTACAAACTCAGAAGGAGCACAGCTGAGACATTTCTTGACCAGAGCTGTCCATGTGCTTCTGGACCCCGATGAACAAGAGCGGGAAATCGCTTCGTAAGACGGGCACAACGGCAACTCTTTCATCAGAATTCGCAGTGCAGGCCTCTCTCTGCTCCCAGATGGACGCCAGCTGAAAGACGACATGCGATGGCGAGAGCAGCTGCAGCTGCCGATTTTTCGCAGATGTTACACCGTCAATGTACACAAAAGCCAAAATCGGCCAAAATCGGCCAAAATCGGCGATAAGCGATGCGCACGTTGTTTCTCGTGCGGCTTGATGCACCTCTATCTACCTTTTGACGCGCATGTCGTCCGACCTTCTCTCCTTCAACATGATCCATAGCGAACCACATCCACCTCTCTCCAATATCAAACATGGCGGACCAACAACCGATGAACCCACTGCAAATGGCGCGCATGGCCATCCCGCGCGCCCAATTCTTCTTGGTCGTCTTGGTCGGCTCGATCCTCGTCCAGTTCATGATCGCCGGCGTGCGTATCGAGCATGCCGACAAGGAGGCGGCTGTGAGCGGGTCGATACGCACCTTACCCTCTTCAGCGTTGCTGGTGACGGCGCATCCGGACGATGAAGCCATGTTCTTTGCGCCCGCCGTTCAGGGGCTGGTTGCGGCGGGGACGGTGCTGTCCGCGCTGTGCCTGTCGACGGGCGACGCAGAGGGCGTGGGTCTGCAGAGGACGGAGGAGCTGTTTGCGAGCTATGCCCAGCTGGGCGTGCCCGCGAGTAGGGTCAGGTACCTCGACGATGCAAGATTGCAGGATTCCATGGAGGAGGTCTGGCCCAACGAGTACGTTTCCAAGGTGGTGGGCAGCCACGTTGATGCCATCTCGCGCAGTCAACGCATCGACGCGCTTATCACGTTTGACAGAGAGGGTATCTCGGGTCACCTCAATCATATCGCGACGTACAACGGTACACGCGACCTCGCCATTGCGCGCAAGCTGCCTCTGTATGTGCTCCCGTCGATGGAGGTGTGGGAAAAGTACATCTCAGTGCCTGCTGCTGTATGGGAGACCATCAGCAGCTCAGGATACCCACCCGTTGCGCCTGCAGACAAGGCAAAGGCTCAGTACAGCCCGGCATCAGAAATCCTGCTGCTCGCAAGCCCAAAGCAGTACATCAACGCGGTACAGGCCATGTTCAAGCACCAGACCCAGCTCGAGTGGTTCCGATACCTCTACCTCGTTTTCAGCAGGTATATGTTTTCCAACAGGCTCGAGCTCTGGACGCCTGAGCACGATCTCGACCTCGAGGAGTGATTGATGTACTTTATGCAATGGAAGGGTTGATTGTGGGAGAACGACAAGAATGCATCGAGTGTCTGTGTGTCTTTGGAAAGATGCAGGCCGGCAAATCGGATCTCGGAATTTTGAAATGTCAACTTTTTTTTTTTTTTTTTTTTTTTTTTTTTTTTTTTTTTTTTTTTTTTTTTTTTTTTTTTTTTTCCTTTCCCCTTCTTGAGTGGATTCTGCGACATGCTCTTCCTTCCTCCTCAACCTCGATCCTCATCCAAGACTCGTTTGCATAGAGGCACCTACATGCTCGCGAGGCGCTTTGCAGCTCTCCTCCTCCGCCGTGCTTCCTCCGCTACTCAACACGGTCTCATTCGCAGTCCAGCTCTAGTCGCTCAGCGCTGCCTACCAGGCCCACCCTTCCGCACCTCTCTCGACAGGTTCCTTGGATCGCGCACCATGTCGACGTCCACCGCCAGCCAGGCAGCACCTACGACACGCACAGCCATGCGTCAGAACAAGCTCGTCATCACCGCCCCCGAGACCGTCCCGCGCCTCACGGGCACCGAGCCCCAGCTTTCAACCATGCAGGGCTCAGCCGAGTTGCTCGAGCAGCTCAAGCCATCCTTCACCACGCAGCACAGTCTGCAAGCCATTGGTCTATCAGGTCGTCAGCTGCCCCTTTTCACAAAAGAAGAGAGCATCACACCGTACCTCTTCAACGCCTCTGGCGTGCGGTACGTGCAACCGCACCCAAACGGCGATCCTGCACAGCGCGTGCTGCTGCTCAACGTGCCCTCCACCTCACCTACCCCGGACGTTATCCTCTCTGCCATCCAGAAACACGACATGCACCTCATCCCCACCTTCACGCTCGAGCTAGGCTACGACCACCTCACGTCCGACCAGGTCCTCTCCGCTCTCCTCCCCTCCGCCATCGTCGACACCGACGGCGTCCCGTCCAGCTTCACCATCGTCGGCCACATCGCGCACCTCAACCTGCTCGACGCCTACCTGCCCTTTCGCTTCGTCATCGGCCACGTGATCCTGTCCAAGCACGCCTCCGCGCTGCGCACCGTCGTGCACAAGCTGGATTCGATCGATACCGAGTTCCGCTTTTTCGCCATGGAGCTGCTGGCCGGCGAGGCCGAGTTCACGGCGAAAGTGAGCGAGTCCGACTGCACGTTTGAGTTTGACTTCCGGAGCGTGTATTGGAACTCGCGGTTGCATGCGGAGCATATGCGGTTGATTCAAAAGTGTAGGCCCGGGCAGGTGCTGGCGGATGTCATGGCGGGCGTGGGCCCGTTTGCGGTGCCTGCGGCGAAGCGCGGGACGTGGGTGCTGGCGAACGATTTGAACCCTAGTAGCTACGAGAGCTTGGTGAAGAATGGGCGGGCGAACAAGGTGTTGTTGGAGGAAGGCAGGGGTGGTGGTGGGGTGGATGGGGGGTTGGTGGCGACGTGTATGGATGGGAGGGAGTTCGTGCGGTGGAGTATGGGGGAGACGTGGCGGCGGGCGTTTGCGGGGAGAGAGAAGGGGTTTGATGGTGAGGAGAGCGGGGAGGAGGATGAGAGGTTGCGAGAGAGTCAGAGGAAGGCGGTCAAGGATCGCGCCAAGCTCAATAGGCAAGTGCACGCTGCGCGACAGGCCAACGCCACGGACGTCGCAGCGACGCTCTCCGACCTCACCCTCACCCTTAGCGGCCCGGTAGACCGCCACCCACCACGCCGCCTCATCGACCACTTCGTCATGAACCTGCCCGCCACAGCCCTCGAGTTCCTAGACGCCTTCCGCGGCGCCTACACGCACCTCGCCCGCACCGTCAGCCACCCCGCCCTCCTGCACGAGCTCTCCCTCCGCCACCCCTCCTCCTCCCCGGATCGCACCCTCACACCGCTCCCGACAATACACGTCCACTGCTTCAGCAAAGACCCCTTCACGCCCGCACTCGACATCTGCACCCGCGCCAACGCCGCCCTCGGCCTCACCCCGGATTCGCCCCACCGACTGCGCGCCAAACCCACCCAACCGCCGCACCAGACCCTCGCCGGCCTCCGCAAACTCGCCACTGCGCCCTACCTCACTTCGCACCCGAACTTTGACAGGTACAAGCACCTCACCGATCCGGAGGCGTTCATGCATCAGGTGGAGAAGGAGTGGCAGGAGAGAGATGGGGGTGTCGAAACGGAGCGGCTGAGCATTCATTACGTCAGGGACGTCGCGCCGAATAAGCAGATGTACTGCTTGAGCTTCACGTGCCCTGCTGAGGTGCTTTGGGCGCAGGAAGAGTAGGGGAGAACCATGACATTACAAAAGCTTATCAGTGACAACGAAAATAGACTGTGGGGGAAAACAAACTTGTGCTCGTGGTGTTGAGTCGGCTGGCTGCGACTAGAACTGACCAAACCTGTACCCTCCCTCTGTCGCATGGAAGAAGGAAGGAGCAGCACCAGCGTTCACGTTCCTGCCGAACCCACCTACGCCGGGGCCAGCTGGACCCACACCCGCACCGGCGGCGGCACCAGCGGCGGCGGCACCCGACCCACCCACCGGCATCCCACCTTGAGGCGGCGAGCCATGCTGACCCACATGCCCACCCGCACCCGCTGAACCCGCCGCCAAACCGACAGGACTGGTATGGTCATTCCAACTGCCCACATCGCTAGCACTCCCCACAGTGCTCGGCTCAGCCGACCGCTTGAACAGCCCCGCCTGCTCGAGCTCGCTCGAGTAATCCTTGCCCAGCAGCTGCGCCACGATCTTAGCTTGACTCCTCCCGAGCGGATACGTCTCGCCGTACTTGATCAAGCTCCAGAAGATGAGCTCGAGATCATCCCTCAGACTGGAGAGCTGGCCCTCTGGGTCGATCTGCGCCCGCAGCGCTGCGTCCGTGTCGAGCGCAAACTCGAACTCGTCCTCGAGAAGTTCGTTGAAGCCGGAGGTGGAGATCGCTTCGGCAGCGGCGGCTTCCTCCTCATCGACAGCATCCGACGACGAAGTGTCCAGACCGACGCCCATGGCATTGAACGTAGCACCGAGACCCTTCGACGTAGAAGACGACGGCGAAGCGCCACTCATGCCGCTCGACGAAACAGGGTAGCCCGCTTCCGCGACGCGCGCAGCCAGCTCCGGGTGCGTCCGGCGCAAGCGCACGTAGGCCTGAATCGCCTCCCTGCGCATCTTCTTGTACTGGCGCGTCACGGATCGCGCAGCCAGCACAATCATGAGCGTCATGAGCGAACCCACCTGCAGCAGGTCGACACGCGCAGCGATAAACATCTTGAGGATCTTGATGATGCTGCGTGCAGCCTGCGCCGACTTTTTGGCCGAGTCGGGCATGCGGTGCGCCACGGGCTCGTGCAGCGCGATGCAGCTGCCGTACATGAAGGCATGCGCAAGCACGAGCTGGTTGGTCATGAGGCTGATCTGCTTCTCTGGTCGGTAATTGACGCCGTCGCTGAGGAAAGGCGGTTCATCGACACCCAGAGAGGGACGCAGCGCAGGATCAAAAGCAGCCAAGTCGCGCCACTTGCCGGGGAAGCTCTGCATCAAGGCTGTAACACAGCCATCCAGATTATAGAAATTGGGCGTGAGCACGTCGTGAACCGACGCGTCAATGGGAAGCCTCGACATGTGCGTGACACACTTGGAGTGCAGGATGGCTGCCTTGAGATGAAGGATAGCAGGGTCATAGTGGCCCTCGGTGAAGAGGTCCGAAGACTCGAGCGTTTGCCTGGGACGGTAGACGAGGTCCTCGGTGCCGTTGATGAAATCGTCAAAGGCACCGGGAAGCTCGGTCTTGATGTCGAGGTCATCGATGCTGTGCGCCCAGTGCGTTGAGGAGCAGGCGGCACGATCGCTGTAGAAGCAGTTCCAAAACAGTCGAAGGCGCTCCTCGTGCTCGAGGGGCGTGGCGGCAGGCTGTTTGAGCACGGCGTGGTAGACGGCGGGCTTGGGCTGCTTCCTGGCTCCAGCGGGCTTGCGAATGTCGTGACCAGAGGCAAAGGTGCGAATGGACGGCAGACGGTTGAGCTCCATGCCCTTGAGCAGCGAGCTCGTATATCCGGACGCGAACCAAGCCTCGATGGCGCGATCGTGGATGTAGTAGTAGGCACACAGCAGAGACTCGATCTGAACAGCTTCCTCGAATCGACCCTGCTGGCAGGCCTGCTCGCCGAGCGCCTTGGCCCTCTTGGCATGGAAGGCAGCTGCCGCCTTGAGACTGGCAAGCTTGTCGCCCGTGGCAGCGCCGTGGAAGATGTTCTGGCCCGTAGCATCCGCTCTCACATCGGCACTGCGGAGGCGAGGGTAGGCGAGGGCAAAGATGCCGTGGAGGAGACCTTGGCTGGGGTAGCGAGGATGCTGGGGACCGTGGGAGAGGTTCTCCATGAAGCGGGTGGGATGGAGGAAGAGCGACTGGGCGGTGGCCTTTTCGAAATATGTGGAGACCAACTGGTTGACGAGGTTGGGAGGCGGGAAGTCGGCAGGCCAGCTGGTGACCATGAGCTCAAAGAGAGGGTGACCAAAGTCGTCGAGGTCCATTTCGTCCTGGACCGAGGTGACCTTGGCCTGCTTGTGACTGCGCGAGTCGAAGCGAGGATCGGCGATGTGAGGTTGAGCGTACGCCGCGCCACCAAGGGCAGGGTCGAGGACGTCAAAGTTGGCATTGTCATCTCCAGCCAGGCCACCGTTGGCAGCGACGGCAGCTACAGCCTGTTGGTAGTCGAAGGACGCAGAAAGGGGCAGAGCGGAACCATTGGAGGGGCCTTCACCCGAGGGCATGCTGGTAGCGAGCATGTGTGCAATGGCAAGCTCGTCCTTGGACGGGTGACGGCCAGACGCGTCGGTGCCCTGCTGTTGCTGCTGGGCAGGATCAAGCTGCTGATGGGTGCCGTTGAAGACGCCTGTGACTTGAGCGAGACGCTGCTTGAGCTGCTGGATTTCTTGCTGCATCTGGAGGACGTGTTCGTCGGTGGTCTCCTCGGGTCGCTTGCGCTTTTTGGCAGAGGGTGTAGCAGCAGGCATGGGCGAGCCGTCCATGAGAGGAAGCGCCGAGGTTGAAGCGGAATCGTTGGCGAAGGAGCCGTCCGGGTCCTGCCCAGAGAGAGAAGCACGAGCGGAGCGGCTCGAGGTGCGCTGAGAGATGGGCAAGTAGACGCAAGGGGGCATGGTCTCGGGCAGGTTCTCGAGCTCGGCGCGGACGGCGGGGTCCTGGGCCTTCTTCTTGTTCTTGGCCTTGTTTTGAGCCATGCGGAACTTGATCTGCCAGCCCTTTGCACACTGACCGCAGACGGGCTTCTGACCGTCGCACTTGAGCTTGCGAGCGCGACAGCTTTGACACGCCTTGTTCCTGCCGAGGTGGGTGCCAAAGGGAGAAGCTGTTGCACCTGGAGAAGGGACATCGTCGGCTGAGGAGGCGGCGGCGGCGGCGGCAGCAGCAGCAGCAGCGGCAGCAGCAGCAGCAGCAGCAGCAGCAGTGACGGGCGGCGTGGACATGAAGCCGGCCGAGGTGGAGGAAGAAGACGAGTGAGGCGGCGTCATCTGGATCTTTCCTGCGCTGGCAGCAGCGGCGACGGCTTCGAGGGCGGCCTGAGCTTCGGCATGGGAGTTGCGCACGGGAGTGCTGAAGTTGGTAGAC
This sequence comes from Sporisorium sorghi, assembly GCA_023212695.1. NCBI lineage: Eukaryota > Fungi > Basidiomycota > Ustilaginomycetes > Ustilaginales > Ustilaginaceae > Sporisorium > Sporisorium sorghi. Next base: position 43,139 of record JALCCG010000092.1, on the reverse strand, counting down.
GATGAAGCGTACGAGGTGTGAGGCTGGTAAGCGACGTTGTGTTGAGAGTGGTCAAAGTCATCTCTGTGGTCGTGCTTCAAAGGAGAGTTGGGTTGATTGGATGCATCGTCGTATGCGGCTGGAGGAGCCTCTTGATGGTCGTGGCTGTCATCCATGATGATGATGATGATGATGTGTGTGCGCTACCTAGGGACAAGGCAAGGAAACGCGTCCGGTTTGACACGCTGTATGCCAACGAGAAGACGCGACTGGAACGCTGTGTCCAAACGTGAGAACAGAGGTGGCAGCCGCAGCAAACGACAAGCAGATACAGATGATACAGAGAGTGATCACTGCCAGCAATGACAAGGCGTCGAAGCCAAGTGAAGAAGGAGAATGATCAAGAAACGACAGAACGGGATGGTGGAGGAGGAGGAGAAGAAGAAGAAAGAGAAGCGAGCAGCAGCAAAGAGTCCGCGACACGGGAGTCGGACCACACACGCATCCACTCTCGAGGCAAAGGCCCAGCGCGAGAGAGAGAGACAGGCAGAAATGCAGCGGCCAACGTGCTGCTCTGCGCTGTTGCGGCGAGGCTCCGATTCCCACGATCCGAAGAAAAAAGTGCAAAAAAAGCAGTCTCTCTCTCTCTCTCTCTCTCTCTCTCTGTCTCTGGCGCAGAGCTGTGTGGATGGGATTCCTTTGCAGACGAGCCTCGAAAAACTGAGCCTTTTTTTCATCTCAAGCTGGTTTTTTCGTGCGAATATGTTAGAAACGCGGGTTGCACACTTTGAAGAGCGGCCCAAAATTCAACTCTTCGGCAGGCTCTCTGCTGCTGCTGCTCAACGGCACGAAAAGGCTCGGAATCGCGGAGAGAGGGCGTAAAATCGAAACAGGCTCAAGAGCAGTCTAAATTGTGCCGTCTTTGCTGCTTCTTTTTCTTGGCTCTCTGCCTCCATCTCGACTCTTGTTGGCAACCATTCTTGTCCCCACCGCGCTCTTCACTCATCGATACCAAGGTCACCACTGGACTCGCTAGCAGCGCCTCTCCTTATACCATGCCGGTCCACTCGGTGTAATCCTCTCGCCAATCTGGTGTTCAAAACCTTGCACGCCTTTTGCAGTCAAACATCGGCACCACTCGTACCAACCATGAAGGCCCTGCGCTTTGCCGCCGGCTATACGGCCCTGCTCATCAGCGTCGTGGCTTGCTTGCTGCTGCTCGTCCTCGGCACACATGCTCGTGTCGGCGCTTCTCCTCACCAGCAGCAGCAGCAGCAGCAACAGCAGCATCAGCCTCTTGCTCCTCGTGCTGCCCTCACTCCAACACCACAACCATACAAACGCGCACAGCCACCTCAGTATGACAGACACTGGTTCGACCGTCAGGCTTCATCCAATACCTCCTCGTCCTCCTCCAACACTACAGCCACCTACTCGGAACTACCCACAGCTGCAATCACCATCGATGGTCAACCGCCGCCCACCACCTCGAGCGACCCTTTGCTCGCTCTCATGCCCGACTTTGCCTTCAGCATGCCTGCTCAGATCGTCGTCGACGGCATCAACATTGCGCTCATCTCGGTGCTCCTCATTCACCTCCTCTTCACCGTACAGTACCACTTCCCGCTCAGCCGAAAGAACTTTTACCTCCAGATCTCGAGCTCGCTCATGCTCCTCATCAGCTTGAGCGTCACCCTCCACATCATCCTCAATCGCCTCGAGGACGAGTCGCAGCGCTACCCCTTCATGTTCCCATACATCGGTATCCAACTACCTCCGGGCGACGATTCCTGGACAAAGCTGCAGGAAGTGTTCTTCCTCTTTATGCGTTCGCTCACCACTGCGCTCATCCACATCACCCACATCCAGTTCCTCACCCTCCTCTTTCCCTCAGCGCTCGAAGCTCGTCTCATCCTCTGGATGCTCGGTCCGCTCGCCATCATCAACTCGGGTATGGAATTCACCGGCCTCGCCGACGACAGCGACTTGAAGACCAACGATCTCGGCGATGCCATTCGCAACATCTGCAACAGTACCTTGACGCTCCTCTACACCACCGCCCTGCTCATCTGGGGTCTCCTCGTCAATCGTCGACGTGCCTGGCGCGCAGGTGGCGGTACAGCAGCGTTCGGTGGCGGTTCCGTCGGTCTCGCCCTCATCAACACCGCCATCAGCTTCACCGAGATCAAGTACGATCGCCTCTGGTGGCTTCCCAACGTCTGCTGGACGCTCACCATCTGGCAGAGCTGGCTTGGCTTCTGGTGGTGGGTCAGCAGCGGAATGGGCATCGGCGAAGTCGAGGATCGTCAGGAACGTCTCGAGCGCAAACGCAAACGTGAAGAGCGCAGGCGTCGCAAGCTCGAAAAGCAAAAGCAGAAGCTCGCCATGCTCGAAGCCGCTGAGGTCAACAATGCCGAAGCACACAGCTCGCAGCACGATTCCAGCTCCATCCCTGGCCTCAGCGGCTTCAGACGCATCAAGGATCGTCTCGTTGGAGAGCCTCACGGGTCGAGCACGCTCACACGCCGCGTTCGTCGCCAGAATGCAGCAGGCAACGAGAGCGACGGCATCGGCGCACCTGCACGCACCGACAGCGGAACAGCCACCGACGAAATTGAGCTGCACAGCATCCGCGTCGCTGCACACGACCAATCTAGCGCCGAGCAACAGCGCGACACCTCTCCGCATGGTCCCGTCCTCACAGGCGTCGCAGTACACAGAGCAGGTGAAACCGGTGAGCACGACGCCGATCTGGCTGCAGAGCGCACTGATGCGGATGCTGAGGTCAATAACGACGATGGAAGGACCACCGCTGGCACAGGATCCGGCTCGAGCGACACAAATCCAACTGCTTCCTCTGCGCCTGGCTGGATGTCGACCGCAGCACAACGCTTCATGGACCACCAGCCCAACTTTATCAAGGCGCGCTTCCGTCGACTGCGTCTGGCGCACATGGCAGCTGCTCGTCGTGCCGCGCATCAGCAGTCTGCATTGCGAGAGCAGGTGCTCAACTCTTCGCGCGTCTCTGGTCCCGGTCTGCGTCACATGATGTTCGACCGACCCGAGTCGATGCGTACGGGAATGGAGAGCACTGTAGATATGAACGCCATGCCAGAGCTATCCTCGACGCTCGGCCGCTCGGCTTCGCTGGGCACCAAGCCTACGCAGGACTTCAAGACCATCTCGGCAACATCGTCTCTGCGTGCTGCTCGCGAGCCCAGAAGCCAAAGCACGGATAGTGCAGAGTTGTTGCAGCGGCGCCGTGGCTCTACTCACACGCAAAACTCGCCAAATCTCACCTTGCGCCGCAATGAGCGCATCGACGAAGACGACGACGACGACGACGACGACGACGACGACGACGACGACGACGACGACGACGACGATGAAGATGGCGACAAGGATGACACTGACACGGCGGCTCTGCCAGGCCCTTCTGTGGGACGAGACTCGCGTCGGTCCGATGGCAGGGCAGAGTCGCCCGCTGCCAGTCGTCCTGCACCAGCATTGACGCCATCCGCGGTCGCTTCGACAGCAGCGAACGACAGTGCTGCGACCACACGGAATAATAATGGCCTGCGACCTCGTGGCAGCCTGTCTGGTGTTGCAGTCGGTAGCAGAGACGAAGACTGGGAAGACGTCGAAACGTCTACATCCGCACGTCCCGCTCCAGCAACAGCTCCAGCAACAGCTCCGGCTCGCTCTACCTCGCGCAACAGGAGAAACGACGGCAGCGATGACGAGGATGCCGAAGATTCCAGCTGGTTCTGGCGAGGAGGTCTTCGTCAAATGCGTCTTCGCGACCGCACCACCTACGATTGAGTCTGCTAGATTGCCCCCCCCCCCCCACACTCACTGCGCAGCTTTGCTTTCATACCCCTGCGCTTGTGATCGCCATCTTTTGTATTTTTAGACGCACACCTCTGTGTACTCGATCGAGTTTCTAGAGAGACCTCCAGCGAGTGAAAGGGTCACGATGAGCTAGACATCTCTGAGTCTGGTGGAAGAAGAGATGCGTGATGGAGCTCTGAGTGATGTCGTGTGTTGGAGTCAGCAGCAACCGGCACTAGACGAGTGTCCGCCGCAACCTCCACTGCGCAGCGCACGGTGCAGTTCAAGTCACGCCGCGCAATTTTTATTTTTTTTTCCAGCTTGAAATGCGGCTCAGTCGAGTTCTTCTCAACTTGTTGCCTTCACACCATCACTTCTTCCTTCTCTCTCTCTTCTTCAATTACGACCGCCTTTCCAGCAACGTACGCATCAAGGCCTTCCCACGATCAAATTGTCAACACCGCCTCTTTGCTCACAAGGGGACGCGTGCAAGAGAGCAGCATTTTGCCGTGACGACTTCTTACTTGCTACCAGCCAGCAGATGAAAAGGTCGCGGTCGCCCTCGACTCTGGAGCACGAAACAGTCTCTACATCATCAAGACAAAAGGACAGTCACGACCTCTCACATCCATCCGACATGGCTTGCCCACATCTCAGCGCCGCATTCACCGCCCTGGCGCCACCTCGTCCTTCGCAGCACGTACACAAGGAGGAGTGCACGCTCTGCTTTGATGATCAGGACGGGTCCAATGGCATTGATGTCTGCCTGCTCTGCTTCAACGGCGCATGCACTGGCAATTACGATCGAGAGCATTCACGCCTCCATTTCGAAAAGACGCAGCACGCCCTCGTCGTCAACATTCGTCGCACTCGCCGCCCTGCTCCTCCAGCTGAGGAGGGCGCAGCACCGTCCGTGCCCAAGAAGCTCGCCATCGCTGCCGAGTCCGATGCTGACAAGTACGACTACCGCACCGTCCCCAGATGCCTGGCTTGCGATCCAAGTGGAACAGGCAAGGAACTGCCTCTCACCGACAAGCTAGATGAGGTCATTCGGGGCATCATGACTGCCATGTCTTCGGCTCAGCAAAGCGAGGTCAAGGCATGGGAAGAGGAGATTGTCCCTTGCCAGCATACACGAGAGCTGGTGCAGCCCGGTGAGCCCATCAAGCTCGAGCCCTCGGGTCTTGCTTCATGTGGAAAGTGCGACCTCACCTCCAACCTCTGGCTCTGCCTCACCTGCGGTCATCTCGGCTGTGGTCGAGCTCAGTTTGGCGGCGTCGGCGGCAACAGCCACGGCTTGGCTCACTTTGAAGAGACCGGTCATCCCGTATCCGTCAAGCAAGGCACCATCACTGCCGAGGGCAGCGCCGACATTTACTGCTACGCCTGCAACGACGCTCGCATCGATCCCAACCTCGCGCAGCATCTGTCACACTTTGGCATCAATGTCATGGACCTCTCCAAGACCGAAAAGAGCATGACCGAGCTCCAGATCGAGCAGAACCTCAAGTTTGATTTCAACATGACCGGCGAGGACGGCAAGACGCTCGAGCCTGTCTTTGGACCCGGGCTTACGGGCTTGCGCAACCTCGGCAACAGCTGCTACATGGCTTCGGTGCTGCAAAGTCTTTTTTCGCTGCCGGCTTTCCAAAAGAGGTACGGCGATGCCTACCGCCCACACACGCTCGCCTGTGCCAATCAGCCGGCGACGTGCTTCGAGTGCCAGATTACCAAGATCGCCGACGGCCTCTTGTCCGGTCGCTACTCGCATCCACGCGAGCCGGAAACGAGGAACGACTCGGGCTGGATCCCGGCAGCTGGAAGCGAGGGCGGGCAACAGCAGCAACAGCAACCACTCTTCCAGAAGGGCGTCCGTCCCAACATGTTCAAAGCCTTGGTTGGAAAGGGCCATGAAGAGTTTTCGACCATGCGACAGCAAGACGCCGACGAGTTTTTCAAGTATCTCGTTGGCATCGTGCAGAAGGAGAACCGCAAGGTGGCATCGTCCGACTCTTCTTCACTGACCGAAGATCCGACCAACGTGTTTGGATTCGGATTGGAGCAGAGGCTCGAGTGCAACACGTGCCACAAAGTGCGCTACAGCGTCGAGCGCCAAGATGCGGGTCTCAGCCTTCCTGTGCCGATCCGCCAGAAAGCTGCCATCAGCGAGGCGTCGGTAGGCAAGCAGCCAGCAGAAGGCGTACATGCTGTCGAGTCCGCTGCATCGTCCTCCTCAGCCGCTGCGCCGGTAAGCAACAGCAACAGCAACACCGCCGCAGATTACGAGCCGGTGAGCTTGGTCGAGTGCCTCGACATCTTCACCGCACCCGAAGAGCTCGAATACAACTGCCCTTCGTGCTGCAAAAAGGTGACCGCCACCAAACGGACGCTGTTCACCACGTTCCCTCAGGTGCTCGCGCTCCAAGTGCGCCGCTTCCAACTGCTCAACTGGGTGCCGCAGAAGGTGCCTGTCCCGATCATCGTCCCCATCGACACGCCGCTCGACCTGGACCGCTACCTCGGCCGCGGCAAGCAGCCGCATGAGGAGGAGCTGCCGGAGGACGAAACTGCGGCTCCCGCTGCTGCAGCTGCAGCTGAGCCCGAATGGGATGCTGGCGTCATGTCGCAGTTGACCAGCATGGGATTCCCAGAGATCAGGTGCAAGAAAGCCATGCTGGCCACGGGTATGGGCGATGCCGAGAGCGCGATGAACTGGTTGTTTGCTCACATGGAGGATGCGGATATCGACGATCCGATTGATTTTGCCGCTGCTGCTGCTCCCGCGTCCTCTGCAGCTGCTGGTGCGGGTGCAGGACCAGATACGTCGATGCTGGAAGAAATGGGCTTCACTCCTGCTCAAGCACGAAAAGCGTTGCGTCTCAACTCGAACAAACCCGAGCTCGCCGTCGCATGGCTGTTCGAGAACCCGGACGACGCTGGCGAGGAGGCTACCGACCCAGCCTCAACCGCAGCCGAGGCATCCGTAGAGACCTCAGCCGGGTCAAGCGTCATCCCAGGCACGAGCGACCTCCCAGCGCGCTACGCAATCAAGAGCTTCATCAGCCACAAGGGCCCCAGCGTGCACAGCGGGCACTACGTCGCGCACGTCAAGCAGGGCGGCAGTGGTGGTGAGTGGGTGTTCTTCAACGACGAAAAGGTCGTCAAGGCTCCACTGACATCGACTGCTAAGGAGGGTGGGGACGATGTCGGGGTGAAAGGGTTGAGTGCTCAGGCGTACGTGTACTTTTTCGAGCGCGTGTGAGGATGCACCTTCGTCACCTTGTGTTTCTTTCAATCTCAATCAAGCAATGAATGATCACACACCGCGAGACCTTGAGCCATGTTCACAGCCCTCAACACACTTCACGAACACAAAGAGTTTGTTGTTCCTGCAGCGCAAAACGGTTGAAAATTCCGGATGGTCAACCCAACACCTTCCTCAACCCCTCCTTGCCCTCCGGCACGCCCACCGCCGTGACCGGGCACCTGCCATGCCTTTCAACATACTCAAACGCACACGTATAACAAAAAACGTACCCCGACGGCAGCACAGCGGGGTTGTTGATCGGCAGAGCGCCGCAGAGCGGGCACGCGTTGTGGATGAGCCTCCTCCCCCTGCTTGCGCCATCTGTGATGAGTGTGGGTTTGGCGTCGTCTTGGCCATCGGTGAGCTTGTCGAGCAGGGCGCCGGAGAGGGCGAAGATGTGCGGCAGTTTGTATGCGGGCAGTGTATCGGTGAGGGCGTCGGGCGGGCTGAGTATGCCGCGGTTGAGGTCTGGGAGCAGCGGTGCGGGCGGGTCCAGTGCCGTTGTGCTCTCTTCCTGCGCCGCTCCGGACGTTGACGTATTGCGCCTCCTTCGCGGGTTGTCTGCGCCATACCACCACTCGAGGAACTTGAAGAAAAAGATGCTCGCGGGCAAGCCGTACTTGAGCCCCTCGAACACCAGCCCGGGAACCAGCCTCAGCACAACCGCCAAAAACCTTAGCGGCTGGCGCACCAAACTCGGCATCTTGCTCCCGGCAGGCAACAGCGCCTTCCTCGGTCCGTCGTTGGGGCCGACGCGGCGGACGTCGATACGCATGGCGCTGAACCACGGCCTCCAGTAAGGCGTCTTGTCGAAGAGGTAGCGCACATTGTACGTGAACAGCCAGAGCTGGTACGCTGTTTTCGCGTAGGGGTAGGCGCGCTTGAAGCTCTCCACTGACCACTCCCTCGCCCTTTGTCGGAGCGTTTTGTGTTCGGCAAACCGCGCAGGCGTGGGCTCGTCGCCGAACAGCCCGGTGCCGGTCAGCCCGCCGCCGTGCCGCTCCCACGCATCTTCCAACTTGGCGCCGGCGTACGGCAGCGCGACTAAAAACAGCAGACTCAGCCGGATCTCCCTCGCCCGCAGCCGCTCGGCACGCGCTACACCCACAGACGTCGCTGGGCCCGCAGCACGACTGAGCCCGGGCCGCCGCCGCCGCCGCCGCCGCAAGCCGTAGAAGTTCTCCGCGAACGACGAGCCCCACACCCGCAGGTAGTGCGTCTCAATCCCCAGCATGAGCAGCGCGTACAGCTCGTCAAATGAGTTGACGGCGCGCAGGAGGTACCGCGGATTGCGTTGGGCAAGGACCGCGAGGACATAGCGCACGGCGGGCTTGATCAGGTCCTGCAGCTGCGATTGCGCGGCGAGCTCGAAGAACGACGGGTGGAACGGGTCGGATGAGGAGGGTTGCGAGGAGGTCGGGTCGACCGAGGTGAGCACGTCCATTGTTGCAGCGTTCGATGGGAGTTGGAGAGGTAGGTGAGGTGGATGAGGTGGACGACGGGCCGGATGAGGAGGTGGTTGAGGAGGTGGATGTGCTGGATGCAGTGCCCGGATGTATGGCTTCGTAGCAGATCGTGCAATGCTCCTTCAACGAGGTCGTCCGATCCAGAACCGTGTGTGAGACTGCGTCGCTGAAGCCGAAAATTGCCTCCAGCTATCGATGGTGAGTAGGATAGTCGACAGGAAAGCCAAGGATGAAGATCAAGAGACAAGCAGCGCAACATGCAAAAAGCGTGAAAGCACCATCGCTGCTCGCTCTCCATACTTCTTCAAAATCCCGGATGTCACGCTTCTTTCCGTTACCGGCGACCAGCGCAACCCGGCCTCTACGCAGGGCAATCTAACAAAATGCAATTGCTCGCCATCTTCCACCCGACCAGTCAATCTAATACACGCACGCAGAGGCTCAGACCACAAGCCAGAATCGAATCGAGCACACTGCGATAGCATTCAACAACGGGTTACGGTGACAAGAGAAAAGAAGGAACAACTGCAGGGAGAAAACATTTTGATCGACGCGACAACCCAAATGGGAGGTAGAACGTGCGGGAAGAGATGCGGAAAGTCAAGAAAAGCCGAAATGCCTAGTGATGCTGCTCGCCCATGCTGCGGCGAAACGGATTGTTGGGGTTGACGATGCGGCTCCTCGGCACTGCTGCTGGTGCTGCCGTTGCTGCAAAGCCCGACGATCCCGGGCTAGTCGGTGCGCTCGAGTTGGTCTCGAAATGAGCCGTGGTGGTCGAGTACGTGGTGGCGTGCTTGGCCGTAGCCGCACCCGACTCGGGCGGAGGCGAAGGATAGCCATGCTGCGAGCCGATGCTCGTGTCGTGTTGCTGTGACAGCACAGATCCAAGCCCTGCCACAGGCTGCGGAACAGGCACAGGCTCGGGCGCAGGGACAGAGCCGCGAGGGCGTGCCGATCCACTTCCGCTCCACTCGGCAGGTGTGAAAGACGAAACCCCGTTGGGCGACGAAGCAGGCGCAGACGAAGACGAAGCAGGCGGCGAGGGTTCTCCTCCGTCAATCAGTTCGCGCAGCTCGTCCATCGTCTTTTGCGACAACCCGAGCGAGGCCGGGTTGACCATGCTAACAGGCATTCGGGGAACCGGCGATCCAGGCGCGGTAGGCGAAGCAGCGCCAGCAGCGAACGGTGGTGATCTGGCCCCGTTGCCACTGCTGCTCGATGCTTCGGCCTCCTCCAACACCGACTGGGCAGTTCCGTTTGCAGCGGACCTAGTTGCTCCGCTGCTCCCCGTAGACGGCTCGTTAGAGTGCGAGATTCGCGATGAGCTCGCTGCTCCTGATGCTCCTGCTCCCTGTGGCGCTTGTGCTGACGGCGACGACGACGACAACGGCGAAGCTGATGCACCCGCCGCCGCCTTCTTCTTCTTTTCCTCCTCGGCCTGCTTGCGCTGCTGCTCTTCGTGCTCGAGCAGGCTCAGACGCATCGCCTCCATCACCATGGCCTCCTCTATGTCTTCGCCTGCACCCATTCGCATCAGCCTTGCCAGCTCGGGCACGCCGTCGTTGCCCCCGCGGCTCGGACGGCTGCTGCGCCTTCGAGATGTGGTCACTGAGCCTGTACCCGGCCAATTTTGGCCGTCATTCAGAATAATGCTGCCGCCGGGTCCGTTGAGATTGATCCTGCCGCTCTCGGCAGCAGCAGCCAGATCGGCACCCATGCGAGAGGAAGAGATGCCGATCGGAATGAGACGGTCACCCACTTGTCGCATGATGACACGTCGATTGGCCCTACGAGCCACGGCAGCTTCGGCTTGGGCGAACTTGAAGTGCCAGTCCGGTCGCACCTGATCCACGGTGATGACGCTCGGGTCATCGGCAGCGAGGATCTTTTTCTTGCCAGCTCCCGAGACACCTGCGCCGCCAGTTCCGATGGCCATTTCGGCAAAGTTGGCGGCGTCAGTAGCGTCGTTTGGGCTGTTGCTTCCACTTCCGCTGCCGCTGCCGGTCGAACGTCGACCATGCTCGAGCGCTTCAGGAGGAAGGTAAGTAACGCCGAAATCGGGTTCGACGCAGAATGGACAGGCTCGTGGTTCGGAAGAAGGCGGATTGTGCGAGTTGGGGTCGGCACGCTTCATCTCCACAAAGCATTCGGTGCAGATGGGCTGGCGGCAGCAGCGCGAAAAGTTGAGAGGTGTGGGATAGTTGAGGAAGCAGATGGGACATTCGCTGTTGAACTTGCTGTCGGCGAGTTCGTCCTCGTCATCAGCGCCCTTGCAAAAGGGAGCAAGTCGACGGTCGACGATACATTGACGGACAAAGTGCTGATCGTAGTCCTGAGGACCGGTGTAGACGCCGTGAGGGACCAGACCACCTTCGTCGACCTTGACCGAGTCGGCGAGATGGGCTGGCAGCGGAGGTGGAGACGGTGGGCGCAGACTGGCGGACGAGAGCGAGGTGACCAGATTGGCAGAGGCCGAGGGCGTCATGCCGCGCGACGACGAGCGTGTGTGGCCGGAACTCTGACCTGACGCTCCGGCGGCGCCGGCCTCCTTTGTCTGTTGCTGGCCCATATTGGCACCTGAGCGCTACACTGATGTGTAGGCGACGAGGACGAGCTGCTCTTGTCGTTGGGTGGTAGCGCGACGCCGAAGTGCTTAGCGTCGTCGAGGAGATGCTGATTTAGCCATCCGATTCGGTGAGAAAGTCGACGGCTCGGCGCTGTTTGATGCGCAGCAGAAAATGGGCGCAGATTAACAAAGTCGACGTCAGAATTGGTGACCGTGAAGGGATTTGTATGCAGCCTGGAGTCGGTCGCGTGTTCGTATTCGAATCAACCCTGGATGAGTTCAGACGGCGCTTCGAGCTGCTTGCGAGGGGAAGGTGGAAGGAGCAGAAGAGACTCTCGCCAGTGCGTTGCTGAGGAGAAATGCGGTTGCGGTTCGGGGCGTGTCGTTACTTGCGATCGCGGTATCCGGGTCGTTGCGTCGTGATGCTGATGATGGTGATGGTGACGAGAGCGAAGGTGTGTGATCGTGATGGAGAAGGGGTAAGAAGCTGCGGAAGAGATGGAGAGACGCTGAGATTGCTGAGCGGAGAAGCAAAATGCGAAAGTCGGTCTGGTCTGTTCGAAGTGATGATGTGCCTGCACAGTGACAATCGGAGAGCGCGTCAGGGAGAAAGGGGAGTGAGAGATCCAAAGTGGAGACTCGGGAGGCTAAGCTAAGGGCAGAGTGCCAAAGGGGCTCGACGGCAGCAGCGCGGGTAAGCTTTTCGTTCCATTTCTGCGTCAATTTCGTGATGCGATTTTTTTTTTTTTTTTTTTTGGACCCACCCACGGCCGCATCGGCATTCAAAAGTCCCTGCGTGCTTTTGTTCTGGCAGCAGCCTCAGCAGCCTCAGCAGCGTCGGATCGCTGTTTCCACCCGCCGAGTCGGCCAGCACTTGACAGCAGCAGCCGCGGCCGTGAATCTAGCTTGAAAAATCGACCATGAAGCGAACAATCGGTCAGTCAGCTCACCTCTGAGTTACTCTCTCACTGTGATAGACGCGCGCATATCAGCTTGCTTCTTAGCGTCTGTATTCAAGGTTGACCCACTGTCACTTGTGAAAAGCCAAACAAAAAGGGTCGAGGGGGAACAGGGAGAATGGGCCACGATCACACGACATTCTTCGAGTTCATTTGGCACATTCCATCCCGGTTGCTTTGGCCTTGCTTTGGTTTTGCTTTGGTGTTGCTTTGCTATGCTGTGCTGTCGATGAGTGTGTGTGTGCATCATTTGTTTACAAAATTGACCGATGTTCGTTTGGTTGATGTCGACGCTTCTCGCTCCTCGATGGTTGGCTCATGTTGTCCTTGATCTTCGTCCACTTTGGCGTGCCGATCGACACCGCCACTTTTTTCTTCTCTCTCGCTTTTGGTTCAAAGGGCCCTTTCCTGCCTCGAGAAGCCAACGGAACGCAACGCGATGCTCGCGGGTCTTCTCAGATCAGGGTCCCGAATGCTGTCATTTTCTGTCATCACGAAATTCTTGACCAGATGTTGCCGAATTTTTCCCTCTCCGATGGGAGAGAGAGAGAGAGAGAGAGGTAAGACGCTCAACAACCCTCCTTCGGACGTACGTTGCTGCCCGCTGCCAGCCAATTCGACTCGAGTCGGTCAGTGGGAGTTAGCAGGGAGAGTGTGTCTCACTGAGTCAGAATCGAGTCGGCTCATGTTCCGAACAGCCCGAAAGCGGCGGAACAACACTTCGTCGCGATTACGCACACGCATCACTCATTCACTCACACACTCAGCTGCAACCGGATCGGTCGTTCCGTGGGAACCTTCCACCGAAAGGACCCTGAACGGCGACCTAGCCGATTCTTCCGCCTCTGTTGACCTCACACAAGCATTCCTTTCTGCAAGTTGCCGTCGTCGTCGTCGACCGACAACCCATGAATAGCTCCGACGATATCAACACAAAGATGGCACCGATTCGTCTTCCTCTTCTCTAGTGATAGAGTTGAGATGTCTGCGTGCTTCTTTGCAGCCTTCATGCAAGGGCAGAGTGGGATGAAGTTGCTACTGCCCACGCTAACTTATCTCACACCCGCCGCGGTTCGAGTGGGTCCTGAAACCATACACTGGCAACTCACACATTGTCTTTCTTGGCACAAAGCCCATGACTGCAGAGCTGGCACTGTGAAAACCCGACGTTCCAGATCCAGGTCTCGGAGAGGAGACAGGGAGGCGCAATGGAGCTGACATGCCCATGCATCGAACCGGCCCGCCGGGCATCATTGGCGCCGACACATGGCCTCGAACCTCGTGTGGGTCGACTGACAGAGCCTCGTGCTGCACGCCTTCGACGACGGGTCTTGAGAAAGAAGCACCGGTATTCATCACATGGCAAGGCTTGCAGCGGCTTCTTTGCTGCTGCTTCGGGCGTTAAGATGCCCGACGGCGCTCGCCGCAAAAGAAGGGTTCCAGCAGCAGCAGCCGTCGCCAATGGTCCGACCTTCCGGAGCGGCTGGCTGCCCTTGAACGCCAAACAGAGCTCTCGAAGCGCAAGAGAATGAAAGACCCTCCTCGTTCTTTTGGCTTCTGAGCAGCGCGAGACCCTTATCTGTGCCTCTCTGTCGCCGAGAGCAGGCGCAAAAGGTTCACCAACTCCCTCCCACGGAGAGGCGATACGTTAGCACTAAAAATTCAGAAGAATACAACCTCGTCTGTATTCGTCTGCCTGATTTTCAAACCAAAGCAAGCAAGCTCCTCGACTAGAATTTGTAGTCAACATTAGAATTGGTGGCCTCGAGAAGTTGCACCTCGAAAGTCGATGCAGATTCGACATTTTCAATTTTCAATTTTTTTTTATTTTTTTTGTATTCACGCGGTTGTCAAGATAAAGTGCTTGCATGGTTAAGGGGGGGTTGGAGCTGTGTGAGGCCAGAAAGCGCGCGGGGCAGAGAGGTTCGAGAGGGGGTTAGAAAAAAGGCGCGAATTGAATCCAATTTCGTGTGTGCGTGAGTGTGTGGGAAGCAGCAGCACGAGCAGAGCAGGGCAGGGCAAAGACGAGGGAGGCGCGCGCTGTCGCTGTGTGCTGTAGCGTGCATTCAGCGGTGCATTGCCTGTTTAGGGCAAAAAGGCGGCGAGGGGCGGCGAGCGAGGCGAGCAGAGGCGAGAGAGTGGGCGAGACAGCGAGAGAGTGTGATATCGACAGCGCCTCCATCTCGACTCAACTCGCCTCAACTCACCTCGACTCCGGCTTCTCTACTGTCCCGTCCCTTCCATTGTCACTTCCACGACCCTATTGCATCGACACCTCTGCTTTTTCGTCCCATTCGGGTTTCTCGTATCGTCCCGATCATCCTTCGCGGCTTCTCGTAGCTTTCTCTCGTAACGCTCTTCCGGCTCTCTCGCTCAACTCGACCTCGATTCGGCAGCATCGCATCAGATTCAAGGCGACATTTTGCGTTTTTTTAGCACGCAAGCATCCATCTTTCTACCCACCATCATCGTCGTCGCTAGGCTCACTCTCCTCGCAAAATAGGACCCTTGTCGACGAATCTGGACCCTCGAGACTGTTCCAACGGCCATTCAACTCGTTTTTACCAAAGTAGCGCTTTCAAGGTCGCCATCTGCTTCGCTTTACCACCCAAAACAATTCCGCTCGCTTTAGCTTCATAACGTAAGTGTCCCCGATGCATCAAGCTTGGCATTTTGTCGCCAATCACATCTCAGCATAAGGTAGCCAACCTAGCGCACTTGGCGCAGTGGCTGGCAGATCATCGGAGCAGTGGTCGCGGCGGCGTCCAAGCGTGATTGCCTGTTGGTTGCAAATGCCAGCGAGGAAGAGTCACAGTCCTCTAGGACGCAGTTTCCTGCATCTCGAGAGGGATCAAGTGCATTTTGCATCGCCAGCATTTTTGCAGCTTTGGTGCCAGAGCTGGAAGACGTGCAGCTCCAGAGTGTCAAGCTAGCCGCATGGTCAGATGAAGAATAGTGTCCTGACTTCGTTCCCTCTCTTCCATCGCACACCCACATCGCAACCCGCACTGTCTGGCCGCAATCATCTCCGAATCTCAATCGCCAGACCAGCAGAACACCGCTATGCAGACCATCAAGTGCGTCGTCGTCGGAGACGGTGCGGTCGGAAAGACCTGCCTGTTGATCTCGTACACCACCAACAAGTTCCCCTCGGAGTACGTCCCCACAGTATTCGACAACTACGCCGTCACGGTCATGATCGGCGAGGACCCATACACGCTCGGACTGTTCGACACGGCCGGTCAGGAGGACTACGACCGCCTGCGACCGCTCTCATACCCACAGACCGACGTGTTCCTCGTGTGCTTCTCGGTCACTTCGCCAGCCTCGTTCGAAAACGTCAAGGAAAAGTGGTTCCCCGAGGTGCACCACCACTGCCCCGGTGTGCCCTGCCTCATTGTGGGAACGCAGGTGGATTTGCGCGACGACCACGCCGTGATCGAAAAGCTGGCGCGTTCAAAGCAGCGTCCCGTGCCGTTCGAGGGCGGAGAGCGATTGGCAAGAGAGCTGGGTGCGGTCAAGTACGTCGAGTGCTCGGCGCTTACGCAGAAGGGATTGAAAAACGTGTTTGACGAAGCCATTGTGGCTGCATTGGAACCACCCGTGATCCGCAAAAAGTCCAAGTGCGCCATTCTCTAAACACACCCAATACCCGCATCCCAGTCCTACTTCCGGAGTCGTTTCCTTTGCCGCCCTCGCCATCATCCTCACCATCCGGTCTCCTTTCTTGCAGCAGATGCTTGGGATGCCACAGACCGCCTTCGATGATTGTCGAGCTCGGATCGCAACATGACGCGCATCTTTGAGGCATCAGCTTTGAGGGTCCATCCCTTGGTGCCGACAGTTGCCGTCACTCTTCCTTCCAGCATTTTTCTTGCGACAAAGCTCGACCGTCTACGCCCTCCATCGGGCGAGGATTCGTGCTAGGGGCAGACATCCAACAGCTCCTTGCTTGACCATTCAATCACTTCTTGCGTCTCTGTGCCTTTTCCCTGTGTCTTGTTCCTCTCCGTTTTGTCTTGTGTCTGCGCTTCGCGATGTACGAACTCTCATGCAATCCGCCACAATGCTTTCTACACGATATTGTTGATCGACCTGGAAGTCCGTGGTGCTCGACGTCGCTATCTTGATCAAACTTGCTGGTCCATGCTGCGAGAGAAGACGCTTGAGCTTGGATGATGGTGAGTGAGTGAAAGGGCGACGTTCGAGTAGCTTCCTCCGTACAAGATTACGCTCTAGCCAAGTCCTTCACCTCGAGTTCTCCTGACGTGCTCGCCGTTCATTTTGCGTCACGAGAGAGAAGCATCTTGCTACCAAGGAGCTCTGAAAGTTGCGATCCTCCCTTGGCGATGACCGGAGGAGCGAGGTGATTTGACCGGTGAATTTCGTGGCGACTTTTCTCCGCCGAGTGGGGCGTGTGTGATCAAATGCGAAAAATGCGCTTTCAAACCCCCTATCTGCTTCTCTCTGCAGGGTGCAGTTGGGCGCACGTCCCTCGCAGACAGTCTAAACAGCGGATCGGTGACATCCGAGGGACATCCTCGCTTTCTATAATCACCAGCTTCAGCCTCAGTGTCGGCTGTCACACCGAATCGACTCAGCTGACAGAGCGGTGATCGGATTGGATGAGAGCTCAGCTTTGTCTCGACCACCACCGCCACCACCGCACTCAAGCACGCTTGTCCTCGCCATGAAGCTCGCATCTTCTTTCACGCCATGGGTGGCGCTCGCGCTGAGCTTGTCTGCTTTCAGCTCTGACGCGAATGCTGTGCCGACGAATAGCGTCACACAGTCTTCAGCGAAGGTTGACTCCCACTACATCAGCGCCGAGCGTCTGACGCACTCGACTCCTCGACGCATGGATGGATTCCAGCGCATGCTCGAGCGCAGGTACGAGAAACAGCAACAGCGAGCTGCGGTCCTCAGATCGCAACAAGGTGAAGAAAGCGGCAGCGATGCTCTCCTAGGCCAAGCCTGGTCTGCCCTCCGTGTCGGGCTGTCCTCGCAACAGGGCATCGGCTCCACTCTGGCACAGTACGTCGAGTACATCGCCGCCGACGCCATCCCCGCATCCAAGGACAGCAAGCACAACATCTCGGAGCCCGCGTTCTATAGACAGCCTCTGGACCATTTCGACAACACCACGCAGGCCCAATTCGACCAGCGCTTCTTCTACTCGACCCGTCACTACAAGCCTGCCTTGGCTCGAAAGGATGGCGAGGCCGTACCCATCTACATCCTCGACAGTGGCGAGGCCAACGCTAAGGCTCGAATTCCTTTCCTCGACACGGGCATTCTTGACATTCTCTCAGAAGCCACGGGAGGTATTGGCATCGTACTCGAACATCGCTATTACGGAACTTCGCTGCCAAACCGTACAGACCTCGGACCAGGCCATGCTTGGGGCGTAGACCAGCTCCGATGGTTGACCAACAAGCAGGCGCTCGAAGATTCGGCGGACTTTATCCGACACCTCAACATTCCGGGCACGGACAACAATGAGAAGCGCAAGGTCATCTACTATGGCGGTAGCTATCCCGGCGCACGTTCGGCCCACATGCGATTGCTGTATCCCGACCTCGTCCACGGCGCCATCGCCTCGAGTGCCGTTGTTGCTGCGGTCGACGAGTTTCCGGAATACTTTTACCCGATTGCTCGCGGTGCACCTACCAACTGCAGCCAAGCCATTCAGGCTGCCATTGCTGGTATCGACAAGATCGTCGCGCCCAACCCGTTGACCGGTGGAAACCAGCCTACCCGAGACGCCAACAAGACTCAACAGCTGCTTGAGCTCTTTGGTCTCGAGGTTCTCACCAACCTCGGCGACTTGGCCAACCTCAACACGTATCCTCTCGGCGCCTTCCAGAGTCTGAACTGGGATCCCGCCGTCACCTCGACCGAATTTGGCGATTTTTGCGAGGTTCTGACGACGTACGGTGCCGACGGAAAGTACGAAGCAGGCTCGGTCAGTGCGCGCCTCGAATCGCAAGGTCTGCAGGTGTCCCGAGAGGTGCACGCATACGCACAATACATGCGCACCAACTACGTCCAGCCTTGCACACAGGGCGAGGACGGCGAGGCGGGCGCGAGTGCGGATGAATGCTTCGGAACCGACTTTGCCGCGTTTGCCAACGAGACCAAACTCACCGCCGGACGCGCGTGGACGTTCCAGTACTGCTCGACGTGGGGCTACATCATGACGGCGCCGCCCGTGCCTCAGTACCTGTCGACGCCCGATGGCAAGAGCAAGTATTTCGTGTCTTCCGGTCCCAAGCTCGTCTCGACGCTTCTCGACTATCCGTATGCACACGAGATCTGCGAGAAGGGCTTCCCGGCGGGGGAGTTTTACACCATGCCCGAACGCCCGGACATTGACGAGGTGAATAAATTGGGCAACTTCCACCTCTCGGTCGACAGGCTCGCCTTTGTCGATGGTCAGTACGACCCGTGGAGACCGGCAACGGTGCATAGCGAAGAGTTTGCTTACGGTGGCGACAGGCCCGATACGGTTCAGAGGCCGTTCAAGCTGATCCCGGATTGCTGGCACCATTGCGACGAGAATGGAATCAAGGACGAGAGCAAGGCGCCAGAGCGGGTGAGGTTGATCCACGAACAGGAGGTCGAATTTGTCAAGGCTTGGTTGGAGCAGGATTGATAGACGGTAGACGAGGAAGGATGGATTTGAATGTCGTCTCTTCAGAAAGAGGTCTTTTCAGCAGAATGCTCAATGCCAGACCATGGAGCCACGCATTCAAACAAGACGTGCGAATGTGACAGATTCAGAGAGTGCAACGAGAGATGAGCGGGAAACAAGTCGACCAGAGATACACGCGGATATGACTGCGCTGCTTAGGATCTTCTCCTCTTGGAAGGTGCCTGTTGTTCCTCCTCCTCTTCCTCGTCGTCATCGTCGTCGTCCTCCTCGTCGTCCTCGTTGCTGTACATGGTCATGTCGTCCATCTCCAGCTCCTCATCATCATCCTCATCACCCGAGAAACCCTCCCCATCCTCCTCATCACTGCCAGTTGGATCCAAATGCCTCTTCAGACCCTTCATCTTCCTAGTCTGCAACCCGCTCAAATCCTGCTTGCCCACATGGATCCTGCCGACGGTATCGCCCATGTCGTCGGTCTCGATGTTCTTCTTTGCGCCGTCCTTGCCCTGTCTGTTCTTCTCTGCCTGGGTCTTTGGTCTGCGCAGTGCTTGGGTGAGCATGTCGATGCTAGCGGGGCGACGGCGGCGCAACTGGAAGTCGAAGGCGGGGCCGCACTCTTGCAGTTCGACACGGGGGATCTTGGAGCCGCTGGCGAGGAGCTGCACCGTGTAGACGCGGAAGTGGATGAGCGTGTTGGGAGGGGAAGTGACGGCGGTCGATGTGGAGGCGGTGTGGACGGTGCCGTTGGGAGTGAGGCCGGCGGCTTTGTACAGGTCGGCGAGGGTGTCAGCTGGCGCACTCGAAGCGGTTCCATTGGACTGCGCCGACTCGTTTACGGGCGCGGCAGTGACGCTGATCACATGCTGCAAGCCAGACAGGGCAATCTGGTTCGTCTGCAGCTCCTCCCCGCGATAGAAATCCAGCAACATGCTCTTGAACTGCTGATACGCCCCCGTCGGATCCGCTTCCGTCCCCTCTGCCCCCGCCACCATGCTCACCGTCGCATCCACCGGCGTCGCAAACTGCGGCCCGCTAAAATGAAACAGCGGCCGCATCCCCACCCCCGGCCTCGCAACCCCCTTGAATTCAGCCATCCCCTTCGCTCCCACCACCCCCATCTCCACCATATCCAGCACCTGCCCATCAAACATCCGGATCCACGTCAGATTGTCCGGCCGCTTCTTCTGCGAATTCCCAAACACAAACAGCGACGCATCGTTCTTGCCGCTCCAAAACTCGAACGACGACGTGTCCTCAAAGGGCAGAGCTTCGTTCTTCTTGTTGAACGAGATGCTGTCGGGCTTCTTGAGCAGGTTCAGCTCGGTGAGCGCGATGTTGAGGCGGGCGGACGAGTGAGGACCCTTGACAAAGATGGCGGTTTTGGCGGCTTCGTATTCGCGAGCCTGTCGTTTTTCGAGGGCTCGCTTGGAGCGGGCGTTCTTGGATTTGGCCACCCTGATCATTGTTGTCGGTGGGTGTGTGGATGGATGATGTGGTAGCTGTGAGCGATCGTGGTTGGGAGGATCGTTTGAGGAAGAGGAGAAAGCAAAGGTGTGGAGAAAGAAATTCTGGAAGAAAAAAAAAAAAAGTCAACTTTTCCAAATTTTGCTGCGTCGGAAAAGCTGCTTATGTAAGCCAAATTTCAGTCCGAACCCTGAAATTTTTTGGACTCTTTTTTTTTTTTTTTTTTTTTTTTTTTTTTTTTTTTTTTTTTTTTTTTTTTTTTTTTTTTTTTGGGCCACTCGCTGCCAAAAATTCTTCCAAAGCGCCTTCGCAAAATCCTTTTCTTTCCATCATCCCCACGATCAACCTCACTCACTCTTGCTAGCAGCTCAGCTAGCTTCTCCACAGCAACGATGATCAGCGCACTGCAGTGGATCGCGCGGGGCAAGAGCCTTGCGCATCCCAAGAAATACGTGCTCGACGATGACGAGATGGAGCGCGTCTCCAAGATGGCCAACGTGCAGTTCGAGGATGCCAAGGCGCAGCTCGAGCGTGCGCAGCGCGATATTGCACGGGGCAAGGACCCTTTTGCGCCCAACACTGGAAACGACGATGACGAGGAGGACTGGCAGGATGACGACGACGAAGACATGAAGGAGGACAAGGACGGCGATGCTGCCATGTCCGATTCCAAAAAGGACGACAAAGAGGACCCGGATGATCTGTCTCGCTACAACCTCGACGAGTACGACGATGACGACTCCCCGCAAGCACAAGCCACCGCGGGTGCCTTCAGCAACATCCGCGGCCTAGCTGTCTACCAGAGCAACGAAGACGACCCGTACGTCACGGTTCAAGATGATGCGGAGAAGGACGACGAAGAAGAACGCGAGGAGCTCGAAGTGTACCCTACGGACAACTTCATCATCACGGCCAAGACGGAGGACGACGTGTCGCAGCTCGAGGCGCACATCTACGCTGCGCAGGATGCCAACCTGTATGTGCACCACGACCTCATGCTGCCGTCGTTCCCGTTGTGTCTCGAGTGGCTCGACTACACGCCTGCGCGCAGCACCGCGAGTGGAGGCGATCAGAACTCGGCGAAACCTCCTGGAGACGTGGGCAACTTCATTGCCGTGGGTACGATGGACCCGGAGATCGAGATCTGGAGCATGGACGTCGTCGACGGCATGTACCCGGACGCCATCCTCGGCCGCAAGTCCGAGACGGATGCGCTCAACGCCCCGCTGGGCACAGGGAAGAAGAAGCGCAAGCAGTCCAAGGCGCGTATTGCGAACGACGCGTACCACGTCGATGCGGTGCTCTCGCTCGCGTGGAACCCGGTGGCGCGCAACCTGCTCGCGTCCGCGTCGGCGGACTGCACGGTCAAGCTGTGGGACCTCTCGCGGCCGCACACGAGCGAGGCGTCGACGGCGTTCCGTTCGTTCGGCGCGCACACGGACAAGGTGCAGTCCGTCGCGTGGCAGTGTCGGGCCGTCGGCGGCGAACCGGGAGCGGCAGGGGCGAACCCGGCGGTGCTGCTGACAGGGTCGTACGATAAGACCATCCGCGTATTCGACACACGTACGCCCGAGACAGCGGCGGTGGTGCAGATCGGCAGCGACGTCGAGAGCGTCGTGTGGGACGGCTGGTCCGCTGCTTGCAGCTCGTTCCTCTGCTCGCTCGAATCGGGCATCGTGCAGTCGTTCGACATCCGCCACCCCACCATGCCCCAGTGGACGCTCCAGGCACACGACACTGCGGCTACAGCAGTGGACATCTCCGCCCATATCCCCGGATGCATCCTCACCGCCTCCTCCGACCGCTCCGTCAAGCTGTGGAACCTCTCGAGTGCCGACAACGCTACAGCGACGCCGACGGCAATCAACCTCGTGCTCAGCCGCGATCTGGGCCTCGGCAAAATCTTTGCTGCCAAGTTCAGCCCCAACGACCCCCTCACGCTGGCGGCGGCGGGCGGCGCAGGCCAGGTGCAGGTGTTCAACGCGCTCAGCAACCCCGCCGTCCGCAAGACGTTTGGTGACAGGCTGAAGAACTTGCAGGGAGATGCAAAGGTGGTTGTGGATGGCACCGAGCCGAGTCGTGGCGATGGCATCGTAAGGATTCAGGACGACGACGACCAAGACGATGATGATGACGATGACGACGGTGATGAGATGCAGGATTGATTGGTCCGGTTTGCATGCAATTCAGCTCCTTTTCGCTGCAAAGGTTTCGATCGATGTGTGTGCTGTGTGATGTGCAGAGTGCCATTGCAACGACGAATGAGATCTACAACATCGAAATCTCCTAAACCGCAGCTCTAATGTCGGGACCTCCTCCGACCGCTCACCTCTCCTGCAAAAACGTCCTAAACTTCCACGGCGGCAACGTTTTCGTACTGGCATGCTTCTTCCCCGCCCCTCCCGCCGCCGCCGCCGCCGCCGCACCCGCCTCGTCATACACCCCGCCCACCCCCGCCGCCACCAGCCCAAACACCGGATGCCCCAACGGCACCTGCACCTCGTCCGCCAACAGATGATTCCACAACAGCGTCGTCTGCCGCACCGCGACCTCGATCAACGGCTGGCTCGGCTTGCCACTCCTAAGCAGGATGGCAGAATTCACCTGTTCCGCCAGCGCCACTTTGCGCGAGCGGTGCAGGAAGCGGCGCACGGGCGAGTGCTCGACGTCGGTATACGCGAGCAGCGCGGTGACCTGCTCGAGCTCCTTGAGGTACATAGCCCTCCAAAAGCTGGGTAGCTTTTGCGCCGACGCGTACAGCCCCTGAGCGTAGGCGAGCGCCGAGTGGAGCGCCGGGTTGAGCGCAGCATTGGTGCCTGTGGCCGAGGTGGCCGAGCCGTTGGAGGAGGATGTGGAGGGTGCGGGTGATGCGGCGCGCGAGATGGCCGAGGCAGCGATGCCCGGTGTGGTGGAGGCGAGCAAGGGGAGGCCACCGCCGTTCGAGGCGCCGAGCTGCGATGTTGTGGTAGAAGGAGGAGCGAGCTGGGCAGAGGATGCGGATCGGATGGCCTCGATAAACACCTGGATCTGGAGGTTGAGCAGCAGGTGGTCGGGCTCCATTGACGTAGGATTCGCAGGAAGCACCTTGTCGCTCGTAGCAGACGCACTTGAGCCGCTACCGTTGCCGTTCTTGGTGCGCGCTGATTTGGGACCAGCAGCAGTGTTGGAGCTGCTTCCGCTGCTGGCTGCAGCGCTGCTGTTGAGCACTGTAGGGAAATGGTCGTTGATCATGTCCATGGCTTGGCGAATGTGACCCGAGATGATGTAGTCCTTGATCTGCTTGCGTGCACGCACGCCTCGAAGGTCTTCTGCAGTAAGATCCGGGCTGATGTCGACATCAATGTCGTCGTCGTCATCATCGTCATCATCTTGTACCTCGTCGAACTCGGAAGTGGGGTGCTCGGCGTCTTCAAGCTGCTCGTCGTCATCGTACACTGGTTCATGATGGTCCGCTTGACTCCTCGACCGAAGAGGGCGGCCATTGGAGTGACTGGAAGCGCCGTTGGAGAATCCGTTGCTGTGCTCACGAGCACGAGGGTGGGACGATGCTGATGCGTGCGCATGCTCCGAAGAGGTGGGAAGCAGGTTTTCCACCTCGATTTCCATGCTCGAGTCGTCGCGGGAGAGTGGAGGTGCCGAGAGTGGATGTGCCTGGCGTCCGCTTGTGTTGGTGCCAAGGCAAGTCTCGGATTGCAATGCTCTTGAACCAGAGGCTGTAGTGGTTGTGGTGGCTCCACGTGCAGCGGCGGATGAGCTCAAGCTGGTGGAGGCGGTGGATGCGAGTGGGAAGCTCGAGGATTCGGCGCCATACAGACCTCCGATGATGCCGTCCTTGGCAAAAGCAGTGGCTGTCTCGGTGTAGCAGTGGTGCAAGAGATAGTTGAGCACGAGCTTGCGCAGGTTGGCGGGCGAGGTGAGGTCGGCATCGTCGGATGAAGAAGGCTGAGCAGACTGAGAGGTGCTGCCTCGCTCGATCTTGGATGACTGCATGTCAGTGCTGCTTGGAGGGTCAGAGGAGGAGGATGAGATGCGTACGTGAAGGTGGGATCCGCACTTGGTTCGAGCGGTGCGGTGGTAATGATGATGATGATGGTGGTGGTGGTGGATGAAGTGGGATCGCGGATCCAGGTCCGACGCGAATAAGCTGTCAAGTTGATTGCTATGCTGTTCCGTAATTGTGATGAGTTGTTTGACTGGTGATGATGGTGTGAAGGAGAGAAAGAAAGAGAAGTGAACAAGCGGCTCTTGCGTGTTTCGGTGTGCTGGAGATAGGCAGGTGGAGTGAGAGTGAGAGACTGAGGCTGCAGCTGCAGCTGAGTGACTGTGCGCGTGAGACTGTTCTGCTGGCTGACTGACTGACTGACTCGCTGTCTCACCCGATTGACTCACAAACTGCGCCTGGCGAGGCCAATTTCGGACTTGAAATCTGAGCATCGCAAGGCGGTTATCGGAAATGAATCTAGCCCCGATTTGACGCAGGTAGCCCGATCATGGATCTGCATTGCAACTGTGACAAGCGTAAACAGCGTCATACCAAGCTACAGTGGATGTAAAGAGGAGAGGAGAGCATCTGCAGATGAGACAAGTAGAAGCCGTCATGTACAGATTGCTCCTGCTGCTCGCTGCTCGCTGCTCGCTGCTCACTGCTCGCTCCTGCTGCAACGCGGTCGAGCAATGAATTGCAATTTACGGGACGAGTGTTGGATATCTCAGCTTTGAAAACTCGCGTAAAACTCGCGTAAAACTCGCGTAAAACTCGCGTAAAACTCGCGTAAAACTCGCGTAAAACACACGCACGTCAAACAGAGACAAAATAAAACACCATTCGACACTACGACGACGATATCATCCATCATACCCTAAACCAGCATCACCTTATCGACACTACTCATCCGCTTCCGCAGCAGCAAACATAGGTCCTGCTTGCTTATCTCATATCGTCGCTTCAGCCATCGCATCTTCCTACGCTGTCGCAGGCAACCCCCATTCTTCCCCGGCATTTCGTCTAGAAGCTCTATCCCTATGCCTGTTCGAATCAGCGACACGGCTACCTCGACATGAACAGGTCAGCAAGGGCGCATAGGTCCACAAAGATCCCAAACGTCAAGCTTCGTCCTGCCCAAAGAGACTCGGCATCGTCATCAACAAGGCCATCTCGCCACCAGAACGACGACCTTCTCGATGACCGCGAGGATGCCGCTCACTTTCGCCAACTTCGAGACGATGGCCGCGACCATGGCGCCCACTTGGATGCCGATTTCATCGGTTCCTCGGCTCGTCCACTCAAGGGCGCAATCATATCCATCACTGGCCTCGGCGATGCAAAGGCCACGTTGACGCAGTACGCTCGCGAGCTTGGTGCCAGAGTCGAGGGCAACCTCACCGAAGACGTCACCCACCTCATCGCAGATCGTCCCGGCTCTGAAAAGTATCGCTTCGCTCTCGAGCTGGGTATGCACATCGTCAGTCCAGATTGGATTCTCGAGGTGCGTCAAGCTTGGCTATCGGGTGAAGACGTCGACGCTCAAGAGCTCGAGCTTCGACATCAGCTCCCCGCCTTGAGCAACACCACTATCTGCTTCTCTGCCTTGGCGGGCGCACAACGCCGCAACCTCGTCGCTCTCGCAACCGAGCTAGGAGCCACTGTATCCGATGAGCTCCGCTTTGACGGCACTATCACCCACCTCGTCTCTGCCTCTGCCGATCCCAACGCTTCCAGCAGCGTACATCATCTTCTTCACTTTCTCGACCGAGCCAGGCACGGAAGAAACGGTACGCGAGAACAGGCTGCCTCGCGCATCTTGGCCGTCCGTCCAGAGTGGCTTCAAGACTGTCAGCAGGCTGCAGGCTGTCTCAGCGAGCAAACTTACTCGATCTTTGCCAAGCTTCCAGATCAGAAGGAGCGCACCGCCCTCATCCAAAACGCTCGTACTAAGCTTCCTTCGCCCTTCGTTCGCCAGCAGGAGCCCGTCGCCGTGCCTTTCCAAGGTCCCTTTGCTTCTTCCAATCGATCCAAATCGGCCCTCGCCGACTCAGACCCGCATGCGCGTAATTCTCGCTCCAACGGTGCAATTCAAGCACACGACCAAGACGACGAGCAGCCCATCACAATAGGCTCCAGACAGAAAGCTGCTGCTGCTGCTGCTGCCGAAAAATCATTTGACAACATCCTCTCCCAACTCAAAGGCAACTCGAGACCAACTCGAGACGCCGCGACTCCACTTGCATCTCACGCACCTGGCAAGCCAACGCCTTCCGCTTCCGCATCCACATCCTCCTCTCCGACTGCAATCCCTTCCGCCCTTCCTTCTGCTCCCACTGCATCCACCTCAGCCCCACTCAATACCCATCGCAAAAGCCTCTTGGGCATGTCCCGCGCCTCCAGCTTCTCACCCGCACCCGCACTATCCACTTCTACCGCCGCACCCATCACCATGCGCAAGTCCAGCAACACGTTCGTCACCTTGCCGCATCCCAGCCCAGCCACCGCAACCCAAGATACCCGAAACACTTCCACCCAGGGTTGCTTCCATTCCAAGAGCTTCAAAGTCTGCCTCAACGATCCCCAGCGCAAACAGGTGCTCGAGCAGGCCCTGCACGACAATGGCGCCACGCTTCTCCACCAAACCTCCGCAACCTCGCCCGACTTTGTCGTAGTAGAACCAAAGGCATCTCCCGCCTCCATCCGCGCCCTCGACGATGCCGACGTCCTGCCCGTACTGCACTTCTGGATCGAGTACTGCCTTCACCACGAGACCTACGTCGAGCCGCACGCGTACTTTGCCGCTCTTCCCGCTCAAGTGAAGCTGCCCCTGCACGACGGTGGTCAAATGAGGCTGCTGCTGCTCGGTTTCGATCCCGACTCGCCCGAGCTCTACCATGCACAGAAGCTCATCGCAGAGATGGGAGGCAGCGTAGCCAAGCAGATGAAAGGCGAATCGCTCACGCACGTCCTCTGCGCTACGCAGGAGAGCTTCGACGGACGACGTGCTCAGCGAGCGCGCAGCTGCGGCGTCCCCGTCGTCGGACTCGAGTTCATCATCAAGGCAAGATTGACGGGTCGCCTGGTTCCGCCGCCCATCTCGATCGCGATTCCCGAGCAATTCTCCTCGACCTTGACCGCCAGTAGCAACAACACTGCATCCAGCAGCCACACCAACGAACAACAGAATGTTGACGCAGTGGCCGAGGCGGATCTGCCGTTGGCAGGCTGCACCGTGTCCAGATCCAAGGTCTTGGCTTCGCAGAGCGTCGCTCTCGAACGTAAAGTCTTGCAGCTCGGAGCACGCTGGCAGGCACAGGCAAACGAGTCCACCACGCATCTCCTCCATCGAGGTGCGGGACTGCCTCGCCAAGCTAAGGAGCTTGAGAGTGGCGCATTCCTCGTTCACCCGACGTGGCTCGACAAGTGCATCGAGCAGGGCATTCGCGTCGATGAGGGCCTCTTCCCTTCTTCCATGGATCCTTCGCGGTCGCTCCTCACTGTGCTGTCCAATTCCGATGGATCTGCCAGCGGCAACTTTCTTTCGCAGGCGTCGCAATCCACGATGCAGCACAAGGCCAGACCTCAAGCCGCACAGGCTAGCCAGCAGACGCAGGCCGAACTCGTCGCTGCCGCCAAGCCGTGGCATCGTTCCATTTCGGCAGACGCAGCGAGACGAACGCTCGACGATGCACTCGTCGGCAAAGATGATGCAGCGCCCGCGCCGCGCACCAGAGGTCGATCGGAGGAGGTTGAAGCGGTGCACGACGACAACGAAGCGGACGAGCTGGTGCGCGATCTAGACTTTGATGCTGATGTGACGCTCAGCGGTCATGCGCCCGAAGGTCATCTTGGTATTGATGCGGACGACACCGACCTTGCGCCCTCGAGTCAGACGCTCTTCGAAGGCGAGCCGGCCGACGATGACGATGCTCCCGTGGGCGAAGTGCGCGGGACCAGCTTCGCGGTACCAGAGAAGCATATGGCCCCTTCGAAGCAAGTGGACCTTCTCAAGAAGGCCAAAGACCAGATCGCATCAGCCGACGAAGTCATGGAGCTCCTGCGCAGCCGCACTCTAGCTCAAGGCAATCGCAAGAAGAATCGACTCCCGCCTCGCGCGCGCAAGCACCGCTCCGACGATTTCAAGTCGAGCGCCAACAGTACAACAGAAGGCGCCATGCTCGCTCCCGAAAAGGTGCTCGAGGCGCAGGCGCAACTCGATGCTCAGCGAGCTGCCGAGGCCGCGGCGCAGGGATACTCGCTCGGCATGGACAAGGACGTGGCCCTGCCGCCCAACAGCCAGACGGGCCCGAGCTTTGATGCAAGCATTCGCATCGTGTACGACGATCCTGCCGCGCTGCGAGAGCGCAACAAGCTTCTCAAGATGCTTGATCATCATCAGCAGCAGCATCAGCAACAGCCAGCTCGAGGTGTGGACACAGACGAGAGCACGTCTTCCATGGCAAACGACGCTGGCGATCAGACGGAAGACATCGAGATGGACAGCATTGGTGGTGCGGCAGCACAGGCCAATGGATCTCGCAAACGCACTTCCGAAGATAGCTCTGGTGCTGGAAGGCAGGGCAGACACTACCGCGAGAGTCCCTCCAAACGGCCCGTGGTGCGTCGACAGCCGTTGGCGAGACGTTGATGTCCTCGCTCCTCCATCTCTTTGCATCTCCCGCAACACACAAATTAGACATCCTTCGACGCAAAACTTCATCTTTTCATTTCCGCTACGCATCAGGACTCATTTTAGACCGTTTAGAAACAGCATTTTGCAGCCACTTCATACTCGCACATACCTTCAAGATCATATTTGCTCGCCACGTACATCCGATGCACCTACGAAACACTATCTAGCCGCTCAAGAAGCTGCTTGAAGCTGCTTTGAGCTGCCGTCGACATACCGAGGCTGCTCTTTGAGGCGAGTGAAAGATCCCAAAAAAAGTTGGACCCTTGAACGCGTGGGGGCAATCATGAATTTTTGAGGCGCGTCAGAAGCAACAACACAACAGAACAAAAACCAAGTGCAGCTGCAGATGTTGCTTGTTTGTCTGCCTTGTCGACATGCTTCCATCCACTCTCGACACCAACATCATCGTCGAAATGATACGCCTTTGAAGGCGACACTCTGGCACCCATCTATCCATATACCCTGTTGCAGCCATCTCTGCTGCGCGCATTCAACTCCTACTTTTCGAACCGGCCATCTGGTAGCCGAAGGCCATCACTTTGCCTCCCACCCCTCACCTTGACATCCACATCGTAACGGGATCTTCGAGACAGCACCCTAGTCGCATCACACTCGATTCATTCGGCTGAAAAGGACCGATGGCGCCACAAGCCTCTCGTCGCTTCCACGAGCCTGGCGTAGGATCACGGACCGGACTGCGGCTTTCGGCCGTCGCCAGAGACCAGGATGGCTTCGAAGACTTGGAGGCCTTCTACAAGGCGAGTCGGGCCGCACTAGAACAGCATCGGCCCGACCAGCAAGACGAGCAGCAATACGATGACGATGACGACGATGACGACGAAGACGACTACGACTCTTTCGACGAGACGCGCTTCCGTCGGCGTTCGCACGCTGGAGGTGTCAATGGACGCAATCGACCCGCGGCATCGAGCAGCAGCATGATGGACATCCAGAACAGCTCGGCGCCTTCACCCAGGTCGATGCTGCGCTCGGCAAGGGCGTCAGCGGCTGCAGCTGCGAATAGCTCATCAGCTCGGAGCGGGAGAGCGCATGCGAATATAACGCTAGCAGACGATGGCGACGATGACTTTGATTTGCCAAATCTGTCGACGGGATCGAGGAGCTTCGACCTGGTAGCGTTGGGTAATGACGACAATGCAGACGATGGGCAGGCTCTGCATGCACCGCCAACTCCAAGCATCCCAGAACGAGGGCTCTCGGCACGCAAAGCTGGAACTCTACCATCATCAAAAGCAAAGGGCAAAGGCAAAGAGCCATCAGCAGTCGACCTCGAAGACTCGGAAGACGACCGCATTCTGGCCAGCATCCAGCACCGGCTCGAGTCTGCGTACGATGACGATGAAGAAGATCTCGGCGTCGTGAGTGACTACGAGATTGTTCCCGTGCGGCCTTCGCCCCTCAAGACGGCGGCAACATCGACAACAAAAACAAAAGCCTCAGCAGCACAGCCCAGATCACCGAAACGACCGACTGTGACTCAAAAGAGGGCACCAGAGAAGCCTACTATATCCGCTCCAGCGGCGCCATCTCCCAAACGCAAGCGAGCACGTCCACGAAAGAGTTCAAGTCCTGAATACGAGCCAGAGCTTGAGGACCCATATGGACTCGACTGCGACGAGCCCGAGCAACAATACTATCCTCCACAGTCCCCGACGCCACCACCAGCAGCACCCGAGCCGCCGAAGCGCAAGCGAGGTCGGCCTGCCAAGACTGCACCTGTCGAGAAAGCCAGCTCAGCATCCGCAACCACAAAGAAGGCACGTCCAGCTGCAAGCGGCTCCAAGCCAAAACCCAAACCCAAACCAGCAGCAGGCGAAGTAGTCGAGCGAGTGCGGTCTCAACCTCGCGACGCGACCGTCTACAACGAGAACGGCGTCCGACGAAGCACGCGACAACGCTTCGCACCGCTCGAATACTGGCGAGGCGAGCGCATCCGCTACGGCCGACCGAGTCTGCCTACCGGCCAAACCGCCGACGAGCTGCGTCGCTCTCACCGACCTGGCGAGGACGAGTTTGAAGACGACCCGTCGATGATGCTCGTGCGCAAGCGCGTGCCAGTGCTTGACGTGAAGGAGGTGATCCGCGTGCCGCGGGCCCCTGGCGAGGGCACGTTTGCGGACACGCGACGTGCGCGTGCTCCTTCTGCTGGAAGCCGACGCAAGGTGGACCGGAAGAGCGAGGAGCGTACGCCGCGGCTGACGCAGACGCCCGAGATGCCCGAACTCGACGACGACGGGTGGATGCAGCTCGATCCCACCGCGGACACGGTGCACGTCGAGGACGGCTGGGACGACAAGACCGTCGAGACGGGGCTGGTGATCGACGACGATGCCGGGCTCGAGGTGGAGATGAGCGTGGTGCGCACGCGCGCCTCGCAGCACCCGCGCGCCGCCGCCAACCAGGAGTTTCGCTTCGAAAAGCTGTTCAACTGCGGCGGCCTCATGGCCACGGGCGTGCTCGAGCTACCACCAGGTTCACGCAAGCCCACCAAACCGAGCAAAGATAACAGCTTTGTCTTCTGCGTCCTCCAAGGCGCGCTGCGTGCCACAGTGCACCGGAAAAGCTTCATCGTCGGCCCGCAGGGTATTTTTCAGGTACCAGCGGGCAACACGTATTCGCTCGAGAACATCTGCCATCGCGACGTGCATCTGTTCTTTGCTCAGTGCAGGAAGACCAAGAAGGCGAACGCGGGCGATCTGACGACGTTTACGCAGATGTCGGATACGAGTTATGGCACGCCTGGGTTGGTGGGGACCGGGGCGGTGCTGGCCGGGGTTGGTGCGGGGAGGTATGCGGGCGAGTACTCAGATGAAGATGAGGAGGAGAGGGAGGATAGGCATCCGACGGCAGCCAAGAAGGCGAGGACTGAGGCGGTCAAGGGGAGGCCAGCGACAGTGCGCGAACCTACGTTGACCGCAGACAGCGATGCCGAGGAGAGCGACGAGGACGACTTTGAGACGAGTCGGCAGATCAAGACCAAGACCAAGAAACGCGTGTTTCGCAGATATTGAGGCGCTGTGTTTTGGCGATTGCAATGTCATACTCCATCTTCAGCCTCGGTCGCTTTCCGAACAAACAAGGTGCGACTGAGAGATTGATGGGAGACGAGACGAGGCGAGACTGTGTGTTTGCTTTGATGGTCTCTGAAGTGATCCGCGGCTATGCTTTTTTTCGTTCTTCCTCGGGATCTGAGCAAAGTGGAGATTTTTGCCTGGTTTTTGAGTGTCACAATTTACTTCTTTGCCACCATCACACAGCAAGAGGCGCATGACTAGACCATGATCACGACGAGCACGAACGCATAGCATCGAGGGAAGACAGAAGAGCAGATGACGGTCAGGATCTGCCTTCGATTCCCGACGCTGGGCGGTGTGTCCGCTTCTCTACCGCCGACGATAGCGAGGATAGCGATCTCTTCAAGAAAGTACAGCAGCAGCGGACTCGGTACGGCTCGGAGAACTCTTTTTGGCTCCGGAAGATGCAGACGACTCGATCGTCACCTCAGCACCTCCACCGACGCCACGCCTCTGCCACCGCACGGCCCGCAAAAGGGCGACCGCATCATCGTCGCGCTCTCCGGCGGCGTCGACTCCTCAGTCACCGCGCTCCTCCTCGCGCAGTCCGGGCACTTTGACCTGGAAGCCGTCTTCATGCGCAACTGGAACGAGCTCGACGAATCAGGCAGTATGGAGCCGGGCTCTGGCGGTGCGACGGGGTGTGCGTGGCAGCGCGACTGGCACGACGTGCAGGCGGTGTGTCGGCACCTGGGCAACATTCCCGTCAAGATGGTGGACCTCAGCAGGGAGTACTGGACGCAGGTATTTGAGCCGGCGCTGGACGATTGGCGACAGGGGACGACGCCGAATCCGGACGTGAGCTGCAATAGGGAGATCAAGTTTGGCGCTCTCATGGACCGGCTGCTCCCCTCCTCCACTACGACTGGTGATGTCAGGGCGGGGAAGAAAACCTGGCTGGCGACGGGACACTACGCCCATGTAGCATGGAGCGAGCCAACCGACGACCACTCACCGCGACCGATGCTCACACGCGCCCTCGACCGCACCAAGGACCAAACGTACTACCTCTCGTCCGTTTTAGAGGATCGGCTGGCGCACGCGCACTTCCCGCTCGCCCACCTGCTCAAAAGCCAAGTGCGCGAGCTGGCCAAGAAACACGCCCTCCCCACCGCCGAGCGCCGCGAATCGATGGGCATCTGCTTCGTCGGCCCGCGCGGCTCAGACGGCGCCAAAGGCGTGTCCAACACGCAGGGGTTCTCGAGCTTTCTTGGCGGCTACATCGCCTCCAGCCCAGGCGAGATCGTCGACGAGCACGGACACGTCGTCGCGACCCACCGCGGGCTGCACACGCTCACGGTCGGACAGGGCGCGCGCATCCGCGGCGCGACCAGCAAGTATTATGTGGCGAAGAAGGACGTAACCAGCAATAGGATTACCGTGGTGCAGGGCAAGTGGCATCCGATGCTTCTGTGTCACCAGCTGTATGTAAAGGATGTGCAGTGGATCTGGAGGGAGCCGCCGCCGGAGCTGAGGGAGGATGGAGAGGGGGAGGTGAGGCTGCTGGCGCAGGTGCGGCATCGACAGCTGGAGACGGAGTGTGTGGTGAGTAGGGTTGGGGCAGAGTATGTGGTCGAGTTTCCGGAGCCGGTGCTGGCGGTGGCGCCCGGTCAAGTGTTGGGGCTGTGGCGCGGCGATTGGTGTCTGGGCAGTGCGGTGATTCAGTCTGTGGATACCGTGTACGATGATGAGCAAACACGATGACGAGCGACACTTTCTAATGGCATACCATGTGTACTTTTGTATCTTCTCACCATTCATCAAAAGCATGTCATATCGCATCTCGATCGGGTTGACGAATCCCCGATTCTGGGTGAGAAAAGTTGATCCGCACGGTTCGCATCGAGGAAATACATTTTTCCACTCGCAAAGCCATCTTAATCCTTCTTCTCCTCATCCTTCCGTCAACGAGCTCACTCACACCACTCCAACACACTCAGGCGGACATAAGTCCAGGCAGCTCCTTCACAAAGCAGACGAGCACGCCAGACATTCTCCGCTGCTTAACGTCGCCTTCGCCTTCTTCCTCACCACCATCACCGTATCCTTTGCAGCAACCAAAATGTCAGCGACCTCATCTTCAACCACGCTCGACCCACCCAAAACACTCCGGCTGCACGTGTGGGGCTCCTCATCGCCACTCCCCACGCTCGACCCGACCTCGCTGTATGCCGCCTCGCTCCTCTGGGCCACATTCGCGCGCCATGACTCGGTGCAGCTGCAGCTGGCGTCCGCGTCGACGTCGCTCCCCCGCGTGCCGTTGCTGCAGGTGCTCAACAACGAGAACAACACCATTGAGCTAGTCGACAGCGTCGAGGGCATCCGAGCATTCTGCGTCGCCAGCGGAAAGCTCGATGCGGCGCTCGCCTCCGACCCGGAATTGGCTGCGAAGCAGACCGCGCTGCACGCGCTACTGGACGACCAGGTGCTCGACCTCACGCTGCACTCGCTGTTCAGCCTGCCTGCCAACTTCCGCGCTGTCACTGCACCTGCGTACTCTTCCGTAGGCGGCGTCGAAGCAGCGTCGACGAACCCGCTCGCGAAGCTAGCGAAGCTAGCGAGCCTGCCGGGAAGATTCCAGCCGTCGATCCCTTCGCGGTTGCGCAACGTTGTTGAGACGCGCCTCACCGCGGCGGGGCTGTGGGGGCTCGGCGGGAAAGAAGCGAGCGCGAAAACAGGCGAGGCGGACGAGCTGGCTGCGCGGGCAGGTATCGTCCCGGCGCGCAAGAAGGGTCTGGGCCACGCGGCGCGGGAAGCGGTGCGCGACGAGTTTGAGCGCTCCAAGCTCGTGACAAGATGGAGGGGGGTGCTGGACGTCGTCGATGCTGCGCTGGGCGAGGAGGGGAGGTTCATGTTCGGGCAGGAGCAGGTGGGCAGTCTGGACGCGCATGTGTTTGGGTGTCTTGCGCCGCTGTGGTTCAGCAAGCTGCCGGTCGACACGCTGCCGAGGCTGGTAAGGACGGCGTATCCACGTCTCGCGGGCTACTTGACGTCGATGCAAACGCAGCTCTTCCCCGACGACGCACAGTCGAGCGTATGGGCTACACCCGCGCAGCTCACCGCCACTCCACCCGTGCTCACCGACGCAGCAGCACCGTCGACGTCTCTCTGGTCGTACATCTGGCCGTTCGCGCCCGCCTCAAGCTCGAATAAGGCAAGTGCACCCTCCTCATCCGCCACCACCGGTTCATCCAGCTTCCGATCAACTGCAGCCCCGCCGAGAAACACGACGAGTAGGAAAGCCTCGAGCCCATCAGCATCGCCGGAAGACCGCCGACTGCGGCTGGGACGCGCGCTGTGGATCTGCTCGGCGCTCGTCGGCCTCGTGGGGTATACGTTTGCAAGCGGTATTGTGAGTGTGCGTATCGTCGACAGTGAGGAGCTTGAGGAGGAGGATGAGGGGGAAGACGAGGATGAGGACGAAGAGGATGAGGACGAAGAGGATGAGGGAGAGGGTGATGAGGAGGACGAGGATGGCGAGGAGGATGAGGAGGACGGGGAGGGATGGCAAGTGCAGAGCGAAGACGATCTAGACGACGTGGACGAGATGGATTTGGACGACGACGACGACGACGAGTTCTAGCAGGATCGTTCATGGGCGCTGGCCTTGCTGTACTTTCCTCGAAGCACTGTGGAGGGAATCACACATCGCTTTCATCCATCTCTTGCCGAGTGATGAGGCGCGTTCGTATTCTGACACCACCTCCTTCCCTCTCCTTTTCCTTCTACCGCACAACAGCCCCCCGTCGACTTTGCACAGCACGACCCGAGCACGTCCTGCGCCGCCGTCCCCACCTCCCCCTTCCCCCCCTCCACCACCACCTCCCCGATCTGCCCACGCACGCACCACATCGTAAGCGGCACATTCAACTCGGCCTCTCTCTTCGTTTTGACCTACGACACGCTCCACTCCACCCTATCCATCACCCACACCGTCCGCGCAGAGGGTCCGCACCAGTACCTCGCGCTCGGCGTCGCCTCTTCCGGAACCCAAACGGTCTACGCCACGACGTGGGCACCCGTCTCGACGTTATCCGCGTGGCACGTCTCTCCCTCCTACAACCTAAGTTTTGGCAACCGGGTGCAGATTACGGCGACGGGGAGCTACGTGCACGTGCAGCCGCCGGCGTATTTTACGCGCAGCGCACCTGGGTTTGGGGGGCAGGCGGGGGTGGGGAGCTGGTTGGGGTCGGCGGGCGGGCCGACGGGCGAGCTGCACGTGCTGGACCCGCAGACGGGGCTGATCGGGGACAAGGTGAGGGAGCTCGTGTTTCTGCCTGGTGGGCGGGAGGAGTTGGAGGGAGCGGATAAGAGCAGGAAGGCGCTAAGGTACGGGGCGCATAGCTTCGACTGCTCGCCCAGTAGCGCGAGCGGAGCGGGGCAGGTGGCGTACGTGGCGGATTTGGGGGCGAACGCTGTGCAGGCGTACAGCTTCCCCGCCCTGGAACACCTGTACAGCATCGCGTCGAAGAGCGACGGCGATGGGCCGCGGCACGCCATCCCCCACCCGCGCTCGCCGGTCGTGTTCACCGTCACGGAGCACACGAGCTACGTCGACGCATACGCCGTTCCCCCCTACCCCGCCAAGGGTACAGTCAGACACGTGGCCAGGGCAGACCTGCTGCAGCCCACCCACCTCGCAACACACGGCCGCGAGCAGTACCGCGGCGACACACTGCGTTTCAGCTCCGACCTGCGCTACGTCTACGCCACCACGCGCGGCAAGACGTCTAGCACCCGAGGGCTGCTCGTCGCTTTCCGCCTCCACATCTTTGACGGAGCAGGAGAGTTGCAGGTGGAGCTGGAAAGAGTGGCGACGTTCGAGACGCGCACCAGCGGCGGAAAGGCGAACGCTATCGAGCTGTCGAGTACCGCAATCAAGGATGGGATGGATCATATGGTGCTGACGGACGACGAGGAGGGGTGGGTCGATGTGATCTCGTTCGATTTGAGGGAGGAGGTGTTCAGGGTCGAGGCGTCGACGAGGTTGCCGCAGTTGGAGGACGGAACGGCGCAGGGTGCGAGCCATGCCATTTGGCTTCTCTGAAGTTTCCTCTCCCACACACCCTCGCTCACCGTGTGCAATCCAAATCACAACCCACACCTTTCACCCTTCAACCACACAACCCCCTCCATGCGGGAGGGACACGCCAAAAGCACCAACCTGATCGATGTTTTCTTGGAATGGATTGCGAGAGCATGAGTGTGCTTGGTATGCGTGAATAAAACCCTTGATCCGAGTACGCCCAGAGAGATACAAAAAAAAAAAAAAAAAAAAAAAAACAAGCCGCGACAGAGTTGCTAGGGAAGAGAACAATGCGTGTATAATGCTGTTCCGAACACAATGTGGTGGTGACTGTGGAAACCCCGAGACAATTCAAACGATTCAAAAAGAGAAAGAGAGAAAGCTTCACCTAGGACGAAAGCGGCGACGGTCGACGGGGCATCAACTTGAACGGCGCATCGTCATCGGCGCCACCCAAATGTCCCGGCGGCGACTCGAGCTCGGGCGTCGAGATGGCCGTCTCGGGCGGACTGAGCATCTCGCGCGTGTCGAGCAAGCTGGGACTGTCGGTCGATTCGGAGCTGTGGCTCGCCGTGTGGTGACGCAGCAGCGACTGGGCCGGCGTCCGCTGCACCGCTGCGGACCCATCGAGCGTCAAGAGCGACGAGCACGGCGTGGCGAGCTCCTCGTCCTGCGAGCCCGCCAGCAGACTCTGTGCGCGTGCCCAGTCGCTCGTGCGCGCATGGCTGGCCGGCTCGTTCCTGCTACCGCTGCCGCTGGCACTGCCGCGATCGCCCCCCGCAAACGCGGCAAACGCCACGTCGTTGCTCTCCGTAGTCGGCGTCGATGAGTGGATGCGGAACGTGCGCGAGCCTGCACCGTACGCAACGGGGTCGTATCGCTCCTGGCTCGCTGCCTCGGGCGCTGCTGTCGATCCGAGTGTCTGGGCCGAACTTTCGGCAGCGTTGAGATTCGCTGCCACGGCTACACCGCCGTTGGAGTTGGCAGCGATGGCGACCTGGCTCGCCTTGCGCTGCTGCTCCATCGTCCGCTCGAGCAGACTCGGTCGCGACTGCACATTGGGCTGGATCCGAAGCCTTCGCACCGGCCTAGACGCGCCGCTCGGCTTCAACAAGGAAGCCACTTGGCCAATAGTTGCAGCAGCGGCATCGCGTGGGGTATCTTGGCCGCGTACGACCTGTGCGTGCGCTGCTTGCTGCGTCAAAGGGCTGTCCGATTTGGTGGCCTCGGTTGCTGCTGCTTCCGTTGTCGGGCTTGCAGTCAGCTTGGACCTGGGTGAGGCGATAGCGTCGGGCTCGCCACTCGTCCGTTCGCTGCTGCTGCTCTGAGGCGCACGGTACTGCCCCTCGACAACGTCCCGGTACGACGATTGCGACGACGACTGCGACATCGATTTGGAGCAAGTCGAGGGGACAGCGACCTCGGGAACCGACTTCAGTGTGGCATCCTGCGCCGCCACCTCAGGCTCCTCGGTCAACGCCTGGTCCGCGTCAGCATCGCTGGAGCCATCATTGACAAAGCAAAACGTACGCTGGTCGTCACCCTTGGGCACCAACGACGGCTTCTTGCGATGCTGTCCGCGCAACCCGCTACCTGTAGCCGAACCCATGCTCTTGGAGTGAGCCAAGCCGCTGTTGCTCGAGTGCTCCGAGGGTGCACCGGGCGATGCTGGTGAAAGTGGAGTAGGAGGCTGCTGCTGCTGATGCTGTGCCTGGCGCTGCGCAATGGGGTCCAGGGTGGACTCGGTCGCCGCTCGCGTGAGACGCTGTCGCACGGGCGCTGACGAGGCCGAACCCGAGCCGGAAAAGGACTGGCTCTCGGCACTCGCCACGCCACTGCCTGTCGACGCAGTGGGAGTCGCAATCTCCACATCCTTCCTAGCCCGCGAAGCGGACGACGGAGGAGGCAGCTGCCACGTCACCGACGCGGCATCGGACGCCTGGCTGTGCTGAGACGGATTGCGATCGAGCAGCGCATTGTGCTCGCATGCCTTGGCAAACGACGGATGCTGTTCGCGGAAGGGCACGATCCAATTGATCGCACCGGGCGAGGCTTCCATGGGAGACATGCTGGCCGAGCTCATGTTGCTGCTGCTGAGCGCGAAGTAGCTCGACGATCCGGCCTCGGAGGGCGCGCGTCGACTGCCGGATCGGCGCGGCTTGGCGCCAAAGTTGGTGACAAAGCTGATGCGTGGCGAGACGGGACCACCTTCAGAAGCATTTCGCTTGCGTCCGAGGTCGAGCTGGTCGAGATGGAGGTTCAGGTCGGCATCGGCGCTGTTGGACCTGCTGTCCACTGAGCTGGGCTCCGAAGAGGAGCTCTCGCTGCTGTGCTCGAGGGAGGCAACAGGATCAGCCGAGGTGCCGAACGTCGTGGTGACGTTGCTGGAGCGCGCATCGAGGAGTGGCGCAGCGTGCTGTGCGTCAATGTTAGTGACATTCTTGGCGGCAGCCAGCAGAGGCGCATGGTGGGACGCCGTCGACCCGCGCCTCAGCGTTATCGAGTCCGATGCGCCAATGGTGCTGCCATTGGACGACGATGCGGGAGGTGGTCTGCTGGCGGGTTGGCGGAAGAGGAGCTCGCCAATGTGGTTGCCGAGAAAGTCGTGGCCGACGAGCTTGGCGGCGGGAAGGGTATGCATGATGTGCAACCAGAAAAAGCTTCCGCAGAAGGTGATGAAGATGGGAAAGATTACGGCGTGCACATGTGTAGCGAGTATTATGTGTGTGGGGAGTTGGGCGCTCGACACGAAGGAGGGGTAAAGGGGGGAATACGCGGAGTCGGTCGGACAAGCTTGTCGAAGAAGGTGGTGTGAGATTGTCGGATGAGCGCCACAGGAATGAGCGAGTTGGACTCGAAAGTGGTAATGGTTCCAGTGAGAAGGCGTCGATTTTGTGTTATAGAAAAGATGTCGTTCGCCAAGCTGATGGGCCAGAAAGAAGGCTGCTGGGCGCTGGACAGAACGAGGACGTGGGTGAAGTTGTACGCGGTACTGCGAGATGCTGCCGACCTAGCTGGTGAACTAGTCCTGGACGTAAGGAGTCAAGATCGCCTGATCGGAGGAGAGACGCCTACAAGCAAGGTGAAGATGGTGAGTCGAAAGCTTGCCGGGTTGACAGGATGGAGGTCGAGAAGCAAGCGGCGGCGTCGAGGTTTGAACGCGCTAGCCAATGATGTTCGGCGCGATGTAGCGTTGTTGCCAAGAGCGACGATGCCAAGAAAGCTCTGCGAGGTGGTGGCAGTAAGGTAAAGAGGGAGGACGATGCACAAGTCAACAACGGCGCTCCGAGGAAAGCGTTGAAGAATGAGGTGTGGAGAGACAGAAAACCCTTGGTTCGCTGGCTCGCTGTTTCGCTGTCTAGGTGTGACTGAGACTAAGCTTGGTGGCTGTAAGAAGCTTGTGGTACCAGAGAAGGCACGGTGCAGCCAGATTCTGTCCAGCGCGTTGCAAGTGTGACAAGAGAGAGGGGGAGCGACTGAGCCTCTGCAGCTCGTAACTTTTCGCTGTATGGAACACGGCTCGCTCGCTGGCTCGCTCAGTCACATCCCGCTGCGCCCATGAACGAGAGTCAACCGGCATTGTTGGCAGGGAACGCATAAGAGCGGCATCGACGCACTCACTCAAGCCGATCCCGACTTCTTTTTTTTTTTTTTTTTTTCATTTTTCCCTAAAAACAACGCGCCGCACGCCACTGAAAATCTTTTTCAAAATTGCATTTTCTTGAGAAAATCTGCGCCTCGAGATCGGAAACGGGTTCAAGTTGCGCAAAAGCTGAGAGAGCCAACTGGTCTCAGAGCAGCACCCACTTTTGTTTGGCTCTCCGCATCGCTCTCTGTTGCAAGGCTGGCATCCAGCTCAGCTGCCGGACCCCGAGCGGGCTCTCTTTCCTCGAAAGTGCCTGAGTGTGAGCCACACTTTCTGCGCGCGCGTCTCTCTCCTGCCGCGACGATCGCTATGGCTGGAAATGCTCGTCTACCGTCCTGTTCAGGTCAGCCTTCTTCCACCACAAGGCGTAAGCGAGCAAAGGTCGCCCCATAGTGCTGGCCCCACGAGGAGGAGGACCCGCTGCTCCTTGTAGATTGGTACGCATTCGAAGCGTGCGCTGGCTGCGTTTCTGGTTTTACCGAGCATCGAGGAAGGCGGTGCTTGTACGAGTGCGAGACGAATTGGATGTGGTTCATCAAAAGGCCAAAGCTTCCTCATTGACCTAATGGGAAGCGATGACACAAGCGTTCCAAGGACAATCTGCCGGCAAATGGAATCCAGTGTCTTGGAACAAGTCTTCTCATTGTTTCTTGTTCGGCGTGGGTATTTCATGCAAGCAAACAGTACACGGCTTTCATACGTCGCAAAAGTGGACCTATTTCTTGGGAAGCGTAAGGGCAGCAGCAAGGGAACGGCTTCGCACAAGAAACAGATTTCACTCTGCATGCCTGTGCATGGAAGGCACTCGATGCCGACACTTGCATCTGCATCATCGACGGGCAACAAGAGGAGGCGCGGATCAACGACTTGGGCACGACCAGAAAGTTGAAGCACCAAAGTGGGGCCAAAACGAGAGCGTACCATAAAAACGCAAGTTGCGGGTCTTCAGGGTCTGCTTTTGTTCGCTGTGCCCCCCCCCCCCCAAAACAGGCTTTGCAGCTCGCAACCCGCTTTTTGGGAATCAGCTTCATCAGGCTGAAAATGCGGGGGTCAAAAGAGCTTGCCGAGACCCCGTTGACGAGCAAACCGAGGCAGCAGCTGAGAAGCTTTGGATGTCAGGAGCCAGATGCACTGTCCGATGGTGATGGTCAAGTTTCCGTCGTCATCGAACTTGGCAGCTGTCAAATAGCGATCAATACAAAGTCCGTAAAAGATTTCTGAAGTGTAGATTTCAAAATTTGTAATTTTGTGAGAAAGTTGAATGTGGCGCATGAAGGGTGATGCATAGCCTCTGGTTTCATGCCCGCTTGCGCGCCTCCACATCTTGGTGGGAAAGGAGCTAAGCGGAGCCTTGAAGCAGAGCTGGCTCTGACCCGACACCCGCAGTTTTGGTGCTGCGGTCGAGGCTGCCGTTCCCGACAAGGAAATCGGGCCGTGAGACTGGATGAATTTGAGATTCAGCTTCAAGATCCGTTGCTTTGTTTCAACATTTGAGTTTGGCTCTCAGCGTTATCAAGGCTGTGCTCTCCCACCTCGTCTTGGCAAAGTGTGACTCGCCCACGTTGACAACACGCCCACACTGACACCTTCATCACATGCCACCAACTTGACCGGGCCTAGAGCTCGACAACACCAATTGCTTGGCGGCCGCAGCATGCTGTTCGTCCCACAACGAAGGGTTGCAAAACAAACACTTTGCGAGGTTCGGTTTCACGGCAACACTTGTACGGAAAAAGAAAGAAAGAAAAAAAAAAAATCAAAAAAAATCAAAAAAAAAAAATCTAGAACCACCCACAGCTTACGGCCCACTGTTGCGCTCTGGCCGCTGCTGTCAATGCTGCCGAAACCAAGATTGCATCCGATCTCGACCCGACTTTTCCAGCAGATCGCCAGCTGCAGGCTACCCAAGCCACCTCTTGTTCTTTCCCTCCATGCGGCTAGTGGGAAAGAATAGAGCTTTCTCTCTTCCGGCGCCCTTCTTTGGCTGGTGCTGACCTTGTCCCCTCGAGCCTGCGTCTGACGCCTTGTTGACACTCAGCAAATCAGGCGAGTTTGAACCTTCTTCAGTCTCAGCCATTACCCGTGTCAGCCTCTCTTCGCCGGATCGACGTGGGGAATTGCACACCAAACACGGGCGTTGGGGCCGTTCCCGCAGCTGAGCCTTAATTAGGACTCGTCGTATTTTTTCCCACCGGAGACGCTCCCGTCGATCCGTGCCCGCGATCTCGACCCGCTTTCCGGGTTGCGAATCGGATGCTGTTGCTCGTTCTGTTCCACTCACACGGCTCGTCAAGGGTCGCATGACTCCACTGCAGTCCGCCTCACCACGAAGCTGCATCGCCATCCGTCATCCGCAAACACGCTGTTTTTTTTTTTGTTTTGTTTTTTTTTTTTTTTTTTTCTTCTCAAACGCGCTGCTCGCTAAAGCCATTCTAAAAGCATTTCCCAACCCACCTTCCTTCCCCAA
>JALCCG010000091.1:23700-71938 GCA_023212695.1 Sporisorium sorghi | reverse complement strand
TTTTATACACATATTTTTTTTTTTTTTAAAAAAAAAAAAAAAAAAAAAAAAAAAAAAAAAAAAAAAAAAAAAAAAAAAAAACTGATGTGGCGACGTCAAAGTCTACGCTGCGGGTCAAAGGGCAGCAGATGGCTCACGTCAAGTTTGTGTCGTAAGCTGACGACTCGTCGCTCAACCTCACATATGTACGCACGACGAGAAGGCCGATTTCTGGGTGGCTCTTCGGTTTGCTGCTCCCTCGCTTTTTGGCGTTGCTTGGCGAGACATTCAATGACTGAATCTCGTTTGTTTGCTCGCCTCTTGCTAGCTGTGCCACGCTGTCAGTCAACGCCAATCTTCACCATGAA
The DNA here is from genome assembly GCA_023212695.1 of Sporisorium sorghi. Taxonomy (NCBI): domain Eukaryota; kingdom Fungi; phylum Basidiomycota; class Ustilaginomycetes; order Ustilaginales; family Ustilaginaceae; genus Sporisorium; species Sporisorium sorghi. The sequence goes on along the minus strand of JALCCG010000091.1, from coordinate 71,591 downwards.
AGGGGCGGTTGGCACAGGAGACAGACTGCGAGCAATCTGAGCGCAAATTCACAAGCCTAAGAGCAGGTCTGGCCTCGATGAAGAGCAGAGCGACTGCGCCCCGAGCACCGCGATCATGATGGCACAGTAAATTTATCTAGCATCTCGGACAGCGTTTTCCAGGTACCCTTCTCATCTCGTAACGGGCCCTCTCCAACTGCCAGGGCCGCTTGCCCGCATCCGCAGTTGCCGCTGTACCCCCGTTTGGCCGTTGCCGGTCAATGCGTTTGTTCAGGAGTTTCGTGTGCCATTCACAGATGTCCGATGTCGTGAACGTAGAGCAGTGTGTAAAAGCTAGGCGAGCACCGGTTTGCGACACAGAGCGAAACCTTCGCAGCACTGCAAGCTAATGCAGCCTCGTCAGGTGGTGTCCGCGAAGATTTTGTCAGTGCGGCCACCTTTCTCGCTTGTCCAGCGCAGACCGCACTCGTTTCATAGCCGCTCGCACCTGTGAGCCTGAGCTTCCCGCCGCCTTCAATTGTGAGTCACTTGTTCGCAAAGAGTCGAGATCGCACAGTCAGACCGACCTCATCTGCCTATGTGTGATCTGCATTCGCTTGGCAGCCGCCATCTCTCCACTCCACACCAGGCCCTCTCGACTTTGCTTGACGCTCGCCAACACTTGACTCCTTACCGACCATCAGGACTCATCAGATCATTCACCCTTTCCTTCCTGACCTTTCCTATCACGGTCACCTACTCTCCTTTTTCTACATCGAGACCCTCATCCGGCTTGGCCACCTCCAACACCACCATGGGCACACAAGGCGCGATGCGCAGCACGCTGGGCAACGTCTCTGCCTTCATTTACGGCTGGACGCCCATGATCCTGCTCGCATGCTACTGCGTGTTTGGCTTCTTCTTCTACCTCGTCATCCCGCCCATCCTGCAAGAGGTGCTCTTCTACATCTTCCTCATCCTGCAGACCTTCACCTCGCTCTCAGTGTCCACGGAAGCGATGCAGTCGATCCGACCGTCGGTCAAGTCGCGACGCGCACTCCGCAAAGCCGCCAAGGAAGGCTGGGGGGAGACCGAAAACGGCAAGCCGTGGCCCAAGATCGACATTGTGCTCGTGGCCTACCTGCCCAACGAGAAGGACATCATCATGCGACAGCTGCGCTACGCGCTGCGCGAGATCAACTACCCGAATGACAAGCTCGTGATCAACTTGGTCTACAACACTCCGAAACCCATCGAGCCCGTCGAGACCGAGCTGCGCGAGCTCGAAAGCGCCCATGCGCGTCTGCGCGTCATCAAGGTGCCCAACTCGACGTCCAAGGCCGACAACATCAACCACTACCTCTCGCTCGACTACAAGTGCGATATCATCACGCTGTACGATACCGACCACTATCCCGACCCGAATGCGATCCGTTGGGTCGCGCGTCGATTCCTGCAGGGCGGCATTGATATCATCCAGGGCCGATGTTGCATCTACAACTACGACGAGACCTGGCTGACGAGGCTCGTTGCCGCCGAGTTCGATATGATCTACGGTGTGATGCACAGTGGCAGAGCGGAAATGCAGGGCTATGGCTTCTTCGGCGGGTCTAATGGCCACTGGAATGCGAGTCTGCTCAAGACACTCGGCATGCAGAAGCACATGCTGACCGAAGACATTGACAGCTCGATGCGAGCCATTATCTCTGGTGCTAGGATCGAGTACGATCTCAAGGTGCTCTCCTACGAGTTGGCACCAGAGACAGTTGCGGCGCTGTTGAAACAGCGATTGCGATGGGCACAAGGCTGGACGCAGGTCGCCTTCCGACATGCTCTGCCGGCTGTGCGACGAGGAGCTTACTCGGACGACAACGGCTGGAGGTCTCGTCTCGGTCTCTTCCAGCTCCTCATCTATCGAGAGCTGTACTTTTACGTCAACACCCAGTTGCTCTTCATCCTGCTCTCGTCGTTGATCACCAGCTTCCCAGGCGAAGGACTCAAGGCGTGGTTCAACAACTTTGGCGGCTTCGCTATCGCAATGTGGGCGCTGGCAATCAACCTGATGTGTCTCTTCGTGACGATCTGCATTACGCTCAAGAACAGATCCAACTTCACACATCCGATAGGCATCATTGCCTTTGGCCTCGTCGCGCCCTTCTACTACAGCATCGTCAGCTTCTCGGCCATCTTTTGCCACTTCAGAGAGTTCGTCAAGTTCGAGAAATGGAACCCGACGGCGAGATCCAACAAAAAGTAGATCCACTAGACACAGATTCCGGCATTGTATTGTATCACACTCGTTAGTAGTCATCTTCCTCAGAACACTCTTTACAGTAGCTGTCATGGTTCCAGCGTGTGTCAGAGAGCGAGTGGCGCAAGTAAGTGAGAGCGCGTTGATCGATCGGGATTCGGGCCGAGCAGATCGGGACTGCTGTGCTCCTTGTTCGCGACGTCAGTTTGTGCCAAATTGCTCTTCAAAATGCCCGACAAGCCCCACCAACTTCATTTGACTGCGTTCTCCAATGAGGTTCGTGAACTTGCACTGGTCCTGTCTTTCCTTCAACTGAGCGCAAGAGCCATGGGCCGCCTGCGTGTGGGTGTCCCTGAGCAAAGGCGAGTTCCGCTTGGACCTTCTTCAAGCGCCAAATGAGCTCCTGCTGAGTCGTTGACTGAGCCTCTGTTTCCCGCACACAGCGGCTGAGCCAGGCTCAGGTAACTTAAAGGATTGCTGTTCAGTACGTCTTTGTTCCTTGCGCTCTCTCACACACCTTCCGTCGATCAACATCAACACCTTCCCATCGTCACCCTCGAGCACCGTGCGTCTCCAGCATGTCCAAGCGCAGCCATAGCCCCGATCCGGACCCTGATCAGCATCCATCGTCAGAGGGTCAATATGTCAATGGCCATACACAAGGTCGGTCGTGGCGTTGGAAGAAACCTCGACCCTCGAACCTCGAGCAGGCCTTGGTCGGGGCAGATCGTCTCGCCTATTATGGCGTATTTGAGGACAGCTTTGTTTCACGCCTCCACGATGACGACGATGACACCGAGCTGACAGTCCTATTCCCGCTCAGAGTGTTTGGCAGCAAGGTCGGCTTCAGCATTCAGCGTCAGAAACTACCGAGCCCGTTCAAAGCTCGGAGCCAGCCGATGAGGATACACACCTTTCTCTTTCCAAACCAGCCCAAGTGGACGACGGAATCTCGTGCAGCCGCCATCGCATCTCTGACGCAGCAGATAAAGGGACAGCTCGATCCGAACGTAGGCGGAGAGCCGCGCTTCTTCTTTCCCCGTGCGAACCGCATGGATGTCACCTTCAGCGAGGTCAAGCGATACGCCAAAGGGCACAAGCTCCATCTCGAGTGGGACGGGCAAAAAGTGCTTCACACCAAGGTCGGGGCGTTCTTGCCGGACAATCAGATCGTACTTGGCATCCGCCGCGTCTCGTCGAAAGTCAATTTGGTGGAGCTCGTAGAGGGCGTTAAAGACAAGCTCTCCCTTCTTTTGGACCTCAAAAGCGTTCAAGTCCTTCCAAGCGGTCACCGTACAACAAAAAAGGATGTAGTGATCCTCGCGATCTTCAGGGACACGAGCTACCACTCGGGCATGCTTCCAGGACACGTCATGCTTCGAGACTTTAAGGTCAAGCCGTACGTGAAGAGCTATACGCTGCACTTCGAGGACCGCGACGATGTCTGCGAGGTTTGCCGCAGTCATAATCATGAAAAGCTTGAATGGTTTGGCCGTAACGTCCCTGAGGCACGATGCTCAAAGTGCCACAAGCCGGCCCATTGCACGTATCCCTGCGGTCGACCCGTCGTCGACACATGCTTCACCAGGGCGATTGGGCCCAAGTTGTATAGTGGACCCAACTCGTTCTGATCATGTTATATGCTAGTGCGCGATCCTACAATTCCATACGAAGATTCTGACTGTGAATGCTCGCTGTTGAGAGGCAACTCTAAATTTGGTGGTTCAGCGAGTCAAAGCTATGCAGGGTCGTGTGTGTGTTTGTCGGTGTGTTGATCTACAAAAAAAAAAAAAAAAAAAAAAAAAAAAAAAAAAAAAAAAAAAAAAAAAAAAAAAAACGCGTTTCGAAAAGACACTGGCGAAGTGCCTGCAACAGCGGTGTGTTGATCTATTGCGTCAACTGCCCCTGAACGAAATCAACACTTCCTGACGCTCGCTCGTTGCTTCTTGATCACCACCATCATCCGCTCATTGCTACCATACACAATGTCGTCCTTCTTCGGCCTGTCGAAAACACGCACATTCAAGCCCAAGCGCAACATCCCCGAGGGCACCAAGCAGTACCAACTCAAGCGGTATGCCGAAGCGACACTGGGAAGCGGCAACCTGCGCCTGGCCGTAGTGCTGCCCGAGGGCGAGGACCTCAACGAGTGGCTGGCCGTCAACACGGTGGACTTTTTCAACCACGTCAACATGCTGTACGGCACCATCACCGAGTTTTGCACGCCCACCGAGTGTCCCGTCATGTGCGCGGGTCCACGCTTCGAATACCACTGGCAGGACGCCAACTCGGCGCTCTACCGGCGTCCGACCAAGATGTCGGCGCCCGAGTACGTCGACTGCCTGATGAACTGGGTGCAGTCGCAGCTGGATGACGAGGCGCTGTTCCCGAGCAAGATCGGCGTACCGTTCCCCAAGGACTTCCCTGCGGTGGTCAAGTCGATCCTGCGCAGGCTCTTCCGTGTCTATGCGCACATCTACAACCACCACTTTGCGCAGGTGTGTGCGCTCAGCATCGAGGCGCACCTCAACACGTCGTACCGCCACTTTTTGCTGTTCATCACCGAGTTCCAGCTGGTAGAGCCACGAGAGCTGGCTCCGTTGGTCGAGCTCAACGAGGCCATCTTGGGAGAGGCATGATCGACCGGACTTCGTTTTGTCACCTGGAACCCCAGCGGAAACAACCATCACGCCAACCCCCCTCTTAATCTGTATATTGCTGTTCATCGCCACTAATGCATACGACCTATACCCTCGTCAAGCACCTCTCCAACAAGTCGCTGTTCTGAGCCGTTTGATGCAGCATGTTGACGTGCGGAGAGCGCCGGCGATTTTTCCCGTTTTGTTAGACCAGTGCATACAACAAAATCAGAGGCCGCGCCGAAAAGGGAGAAACAGCGCCACGTCTCAGCCTTATCCGCGCGAAATTCGGATTCGAGCTCCGTGCGCGTGGCTGCTGCGATCCCGCCTCATGCGCATCGGGAGCAAGTGCGTTTGAGCATGACTTGGCGGGTAAGAAAGTGACACTCGAGAAAGGCAGTGGTGTCTCGAGCCGAAGTCAAGGCGCTTCTCGTTCTGTTGCTGCTTGCTGTTGGCCTCTGCGTTGAGAGCCAAGTTCTTCTTTCGGCATGTTTTTCGAGCATTTGCATTCCGACAATCCTTTCCGTCTCTCTTCTTCCATCACCAGGATCTCATCCACGTCTCTCGTAGCTCAGACAGATCTCAAGGCGTCGAGCATCATGGCGGATCACGATGTCAACGACGCAGAGGCATCTGCAAAGCCTCACCTCCCTTCGGCAGGCACGAGTCTCGTAGATCCACCTCCTTCTTCAACGATCGATGCAGCAGATCATAGCCAAGCAGAACGCGATGGTGACGAGGCCTCGTTGGCGACAGAAGCTGCAAACGATGCGCAGCCAGAACCGCAAGACCAAAAGCAGCAGCTGCCAGCATCGGAGGATATCCGCGTGCCTGATGAAGCCGAAGCAGTAGCCAGCGTCCCCGGCATCACTGTCTCGGATGCTTCCGACAACGGCGCAGTCATCGCCAACGGAGCGACCGAAGAAGAGGCAGTGCCATCAGAATCACAGCCTGAGTCAGCAGCAGCAGCAGCAGCAGCAGCAGTAGCAGCAGCAGCAGCAGCAGTAGCAGCAACAGACGCACCAGAGCCTCCCTCGAAAGAACCTTTACCACAGCAGGACGCCCGCCAGGTCATCGTCGACAAGTCGAATGAACCATCAACAGAGGACGCAGAAGAGAACCCTGCACCGCTTCCGGAACCCTCGAGCTCTCGCGCCAGCATTCAGAGAACACGTCGCTCCTCGTCGGTCTCCACCACAGCCACTGCGGCCACCACCGTCCACTCGCGATCCAGTCTCAAGAGCTTGAACAAGGGCAGCGCTGTCTTTGTCATCTCGGCGCTTGAAACACTCGCCAACTCCAAGGAAGCCAAAAGGGACAAGGAGCTCAAGGAAGCAACCACTGCAGCTCTGGACATGGTCAAGACCGCCGCCGCCTTACCTGCCTCTTTGCATTCAGCCGACCAGGAGCAGCCCGTCTTGGATCCTCGCGTCGTCTTCGAGCCACTCCGCCTAGCGTGCAGGACGCGCAGCAACAACCTCACCATCACCAGTCTCGACTGCATCAGCAAGCTCGTCAGCTACGCCTTTTTCGCCGAGGATGACCCCACTCAGGTGGCCAGCGCCATCATCGCCGCGGGACAGCCTCCGCAGACGCTCGCTGACCTCGTCACAGAGACCGTCTGCGATTGCTACCACGAGAATCTCGACGACAAGGTGGCTCTCCAGATCATCAAGGCGCTCCTCGCCTCGGTGCTCTCCACCACCGTGCACGTCCACCAGTCGAGCCTGCTCAAGGCGGTGCGCACCGTCTACAACATCTTCCTCATGAGCAAGTCGCCCGCCAATCAGGCCATCGCTCAGGGCAGTCTGACACAGATGGTGCACCACGTCTTTGCACGTGTACCCCGCAGCGCTGCTCCCGGGTCCGGTGCGATTTCGACATCCCACAGCGTGTCTGATGTGACTCGGACGGGGTCCAACGGCAACTCGGATGCACACAAGGGCGAAGCAGCACCTCACTCCAGTGACGATGCAACCGAGACGAATCGACAGCAAACTACAGACAATGCAGGCGATGCGAGTACCGAAAAGATCACGCTCCAGACCCTCGAGAACCGCAAGTCGTTCGAAGGTGCCTCGGAGCGCGACAACGCAGGCAGCCTCGCCAACATGAGCACCGCTGAGCTCTTTGTCAAGGATGCCTTCCTCGTCCTGCGTGCCCTCTGCAAACTCACCATGAAGCCGCTCGGTGCCGAGAGCGAGCGCGATCTCAAGTCGCATGCGATGCGCTCCAAGCTGCTTTCGCTGCACCTCATCCTCACCATCATTCAGTCGCACATGCCCATCTTCACCGACCCCAGCGTCATCATCCACAGCACCACCACCGGCGAACAGACCCAGTTCGTCCAGGCGGTCAAGCAGTATCTCTGCCTCAGCCTCAGCCGAAACGCCGTCTCGAGCGTCAACCAGGTGTTTGAGATCAGCTGCGAGATCTTCTGGCTCATCCTCGACGGAATGCGCACCAAGCTCAAAAAGGAGATCGAGGTGTTGCTCAACGAGATCTTCCTGCCCATCTTGGAGATGCGCACGTCGACCGCGAAGCAAAAGTCGATCTTGCTGGGCGTGCTGATCCGCCTCTGCCAGGATCCGCAGGCGTTGGTGGAGATCTACCTCAACTACGACTGTGACAGGACAGCATTGGACAACATCTACGAGCGACTCATGAACGTCATCTCCAAGATCTCTCAGACACACGTCTCCGCCACTGCAGACGGCAAGGCGGATAAGGACGTTGCTTCTTCGTCGGCTTCGACGTCAGGCACAGCCTTGCCCAGAACCAATGGCGCCGGGCCAGCGATCCCGCCGGCGCTCAGTACGGCTGCAGCTGGCGATGCGTCTCACGACTCGGCGCAGTCTGTGTCTGGCGCGAATCAGTCCGTGGAAGCGCGTCTGAAGCGACAAAGCCTCGACTGCCTCTGCTCGGTGCTGCGTTCGCTGGTCGTGTGGTCCAGCCGAGCCCCGGTTGCGACGGAAGCAGCAGGGCAGTTCCTGAGTGGCCATCCTGGCGACATGACCGGCTCGCCTCGCGCCAGTGAAGACATTCGCATCGGCAACGAGACCATCACTGTCGATAGTGAGAACCTTATGGAAGCGAGCAACCACGCCAGCCCTTCGATCGGCGCGCACGGCTCGTCCTCCAATCTGGCTGCTGGAATCTCAACCGAGATTAGCCGCGGTCAGACATCCGAGCCACAGGACGACCCCAGCCGCTTCGAGAACGCCAAGCACCGCAAGACGATCCTCCTCGAGGGCATCCGCAAGTTCAACTTCAAGCCCAAGCGCGGCATCGACGATCTGGTCAAGAACGGCTTTATTCGCTCGCGCGAGCCGAGCGACATTGCGCGCTTCTTGCTGTACGCCGACGGTCTGAGCAAGGCGCAGATCGGCGAGTTCCTGGGTGAGGGCACGCCAGAGAGCAATGCCATCATGCACGCCTTTGTCGACATGATGAACTTCGAAGGGCTCGGGTTCACCGATGCGCTGCGCAGATTCTTGCAGGCGTTCCGGCTGCCGGGAGAGTCGCAGAAGATCGATCGATACATGCTCAAGTTCGCCGAGCGCTTCATCCACGGCAACCCGAATGCCTTTGCCAATGCGGACACGGCGTACGTGTTTGCGTATTCGGTGATTATGCTCAACACGGACGCGCACAATCCGCAGGTCAAGCACAGGATGACGTTCAAGGACTTTGTCAAGAACAACTCGGGCATCGACGATGGCAAGAGTCTGCCGGAAGAGTATCTGCGTTCCGTCTTTGACGAGATCCAGACCAACGAGATTAAGATGAAGGACGAGGTGGCGGCGCCTGCGCCTGTCGCGCCGTCGTCCGGTCTGGCCAATGCGATTGCGACTGTGGGTCGAGATCTGCAGCGAGAGGCCTGGGTGCTTCAGTCCGAGGGCATGGCCAACAAGACCGAGGCGCTTTTCCGCACCATGGTGCGCACGCAGCGACGCATCGGGCCGCAACAGCGTGCCGCCGCAGAGCAGTTCTTCTCGGCGTCGCACTTTGAGCACGTCAAACCAATGTTCGAGGTGGCATGGATGCCGTTCCTCGCCGGCATCTCTGGACCGATGCAGGAGTCGGACGACGCCGAAGTCGTCGAAAAGTGTCTCGAGGGCTTCCGCGATGCGATCAAGATCGTGTCGTTGTTCGGGCTCGAGCTCGAGAGGAACGCGTTCGTCACGACGCTGGCCAAGTTCACCTTCCTCAACAACCTGGGCGAGATGAAGAGCAAGAACGTCGAGGCCATCAAGACGCTGTTGGGCGTGGCGCACAGCGAGGGCAACTACCTAAAGGGCAGCTGGAGGGAGGTGTTGACGTGTGTCAGCCAGCTGGAGCGCTTCCAGCTCATCAGCGGTGGCATGGACGGTCGGCAGCTGCCCGATCTCGGCAGGAGGAGTAACGCCTCGTCCAACGCTGCTGCTGGCTCGAACGGCAGCAGGGCTCGGCAGCCGTCGTTGCCCAACAGCGAGGTGGTGCAGGCGGGCGCGTCGTCCGAAGTCACCGTGGCGGCGGATATGGTGTTCTCTTCGAGCGCATCGCTGTCGGGCACGGCGATCGTCGACTTTGTGCAGGCCTTGTCCGATGTGTCGTGGGAAGAGATCCAGTCGTCGGGGCTCACCGAGCAGCCACGCATGTTTTCGCTGCAGAAGCTGGTCGAGATCTCGTACTACAACATGGGTCGCATTCGTATGGAATGGTCCAACATCTGGGCCATTCTCGGCGAGCACTTCAACATGGTTTGCTGTCATCCCAATGTGCACGTTTCTGCGTTCGGGCTCGACTCGCTCCGTCAGCTTGCGATGCGTTTCTTGGAGAAAGAGGAGCTGCCGCACTTCAAGTTCCAAAAGGACTTCCTCAAGCCGTTCGAGATCACGATGCAGCGCAATCGGAACCTCGAGGCAAAGGAGATGGTGCTGCAGTGTCTCGAGCAGATGATCCAGTCGCGCGCGGACAACATCCGCTCCGGGTGGAGGACCATGTTTGGCGTATTCGGCGCTGCGTCCGTTGCTCCCTCGGAGCGCGTCTCCGCCTACGCGTTCGACCTGGTTCGACAGCTCAACGCCAAACATCTCGGCGCCATCATCGTCAACGGCTCCTTCCCGGATCTGTGCATCTGCGCGACGCACTTTGCCAAGGCGAACAAGCAGAAGATCAGCCTGCAGGCGACCGAGCTGCTTCGGGGACTGGTCGCGTCGATGCTCAACGCCAAAGAGTGTCCCATCGAGGAAGGCGGCGATCCGGGACCTGCGGCCAGCACGCCGATGACGGACGATCCTATGGTGCGGTTCTGGTTCCCTGTGCTGTTTGCGTTCCACGACATTATCATGACGGGCGACGACCTCGAGGTGCGCCGCGTGGCGCTCGACAGCCTGTTCTCCATCCTCAAGCAGTACGGCCGCTCGTTCCGCCCGGACTTCTGGGATACCGTGTGTCAAGAGATCCTGTTCCCCATCTTTGCCGTGCTGCGCTCGCGCCAGGACGTGACGCGCTTCTCGTCGCACGAGGACATGTCCGTCTGGCTCAGCACCACGCTCATCCAGGCTTTGCGCAACTTGGTCGACCTGTGGACGTTTTACTTCGAGACGCTCGAGCGGCTGCTGTCCGGGCTACTGGATCTGCTGTGCGCGTGCATCTGCCAGGAGAACGACACGCTGGCGAGGATCGGGACGAGCTGCTTGCAAGGATTATTGGAGAAGAACGTGAGGAAGTTGAGCGAGGAGAAGTGGGGGTTGGTGGTGGATACGTTCTTGCAGCTGTTTAGGACGACGACGGCGCATCAGCTGTTTGATCCTGTGTTGCGCGCGGATGGCAGTGGTGCGGCGCCGGTCGAGTCGCCGCAGGATGTTGCAGGTGCGGCCGGAGGAGCGAATGGGTTCCAGCAGCCGAACCCGCTTTCACCCGGTCCTTCTGACGATGCGCCGCAACAGCAGCTGGCCGAGTCCGTCAACGGCGAACCGGCTGCGCCAGCTGCAGCGCCACCAGCAGCACGTACCATCCAGCCCATGTCGAGCTCGGACCGGCGCCGCGCCTTCAAGCAGATCATCGTCAAGTGCGTCCTGCAACTGCTTTTGATCGAGACGACGCACGAGCTGCTACAAAACGAAGAGGTGTACCGCACCATGCCGGCCGCTCAGCTCCTGCGACTCACGGGAGTGCTCGAGGACTCGTACACATTCTCCAAACGGTTCAACGCGGACAAGGAGCTGCGCGTCGCCCTATGGAAAGTGGGATTCATGAAGCAGCTGCCCAACCTACTCAAACAAGAGTCGAGCTCCGCCGCGACGCTGGTGCACATCCTCGTGCGCATGCACGCCGACTCCCGGTCCGAGCACGTGGCGCTCCAAGCGCAGATCCGCACCAAGCTCGTGCCGCTCGGCTACGACATTGTCTGCGGCTTCCTGCCCTTGGACCCGGAGACGCAGGCAAGGAATATCGCCGCGTGGTCCCCCGTCGTGGGCGAGATCTTCACGGGCATCTGCACCTTCGACGATGCCGATGAGAAAGTGTTTACGCAGCACAGCGGCGAGTTCTACGCGCTCGCGGTCGAGCTGCTGTCCAAGGAGCCGCTTCCGGGCGAAATTGCCGAGGCGCTGAGGGCGTTTTTGTTCAAGGTGGGCGTGACGAGGGGCATGATTGATCCGCAGAAGGAGGAGGAGCGCAGGAGACGGGTCGTGGATGGGAAGGAGAAGGAGAAGCTGCTGGGCGAGGGGATGAGGAGGGTCAGTTTGCAAGCGCAGCCGATGCCGATGGGCCAGGGCGAGCCGTGATGCAGTCTGTGTACGATGTCGATGCGATGAATCAAGTGGTATTGTTGTTCAGTCAGAGCTGATTGAAAGCTCGGTGTGTGAAGAGTGAGGAGACTGTCTCGACACACGCTCGTCACAGTCGGCCTGGCACGATCAACGCGGTCAAAAGGTCAACTTGAACGAGTTTTGCATCTTCTACGTCGATCTACACCCGGCACTTGTCCCACCACCCATGATCGTTCCTCCCTTGCAACGCCTTGAGCAGCGCATCCTTGCTGCACAGCCCGTCCTTCCTCTTCTCGCACTCGCTATACTGGCCCAACGGCACCACGGCATCGTTCAACTTGAACCTTACCCACTCGACGCCCTCCGCGCAATCCCACACCTCGACCACAAACCTCGCTGCAAACGGCACCACCTTGCTCGTGACAAAGTGGCGCTTTGCATCGAGCGGCCTGCCCGCCTCGGGCACCTCCAACCTCTCGTCGAAATCCGGCAGCCCGAGCGAAGCAAGCACGGAGGTGATGGTCGAATCGTGCGTGAAGTCGACGTAGAACCGGCGGTCGAGCGGGAACGTCGTTGCGTCCAGATTGAGCGTCGCGTTCTCCGAGGTCTGCGTTGCGGGGTTCCACGGTGTACGCGTCAGTCGGGAGACGAGCTCGTTGACCCACCCGAGGCCATACGCGCGCCCGAGCGGCGACGTCGCCCCGTTCGTGTTCATGAACTTGAGATCCCACGCGTACTCGTAATCGAGCCACTCCTGCTTACTGAACAGCGCGCAGAAATCGCTGTATCCAAACGCAACCGTGTCGTACGAGCACATCTGCTGCATCGCCATCAGCAGCGTCGAGTTGAGCGTCGCCCCGCCAAAGTCGTGCCCTAACCGCAGGATCGCGTCTTGGAGGTACGATGCGGCCCACTTGTCGGCCATGGCTCCACCGGGCGCGTTGCCGGGCCGGCCCCACGCAGGGCAGGCGAACTCCGGCGCGGTGGTGGTGTTGAACCCAGGCTCCTCGATCTGGATCTCAAACGACGTGCTCGACGTCCAATTTGCCCCGAAAAAGCCGTTGAGCCACGCCAAGCCCGAGTCGACAATGCGCTGCTGGCTGCCCGCCCGCGCGAACAGCGTCTTGGGCTTCCCATGCGCATCGTTCTCCGCAAAATCTTCCGCAACCAGCTTGCCGTACAGCAGCGCAGCCTTCACGCCCGAATCGTACAGCTGACCGCGACCGACAGGCGTGAGCAGCTCCTTGCCGACGCCAAACTTGTAGCTGTTGAGGAACGCGAGACTGCCGGTGTAGCGCAGGTGTGGGTTCTGTTGCAGGAAATCGCGCAGCACGTCCGGCGGGCTGTGTGCAGTCGGGTAGCGCGCTCCGTGGCGGTGGAGCATGTGTGCCTGGGTGAGCCGGCACGTCTGCCCCGAAGAGGCGGTGGGGGTCCCGGCGTACTTGGCGTCGTCGACGCCCCAGCCGGAGGAGGAGACGTAGGGTGTGAGCGGACCCATGTGCTCGAACGGCTTGAAGTTGGGGTCCTGGAAGCCGGGGATGGTGGTCTGGATGGGCGAGGCGCCGATGGTCTGTGTGGGCGCTGGGGCGATCCGGGTCATGTGTTCTGCGAAGTCCGGCGGCGCTCCGGTGGTGTAGTAGCCAGGATATCCCACAGGCTTGTTGAATTCAAAGGGAATGACACCGCTGTCGCCGTACCACTTGTCGCCCATGTAGTTGTACAGCTTGGATGGCGAGACACCCACCTTCGGGCCAAGCGCAAACACGAACGCTCCAATCACCAGCGCACCACCGCCAACGAGCATACCCAACCGCAGACACCGCGCGCGCTGCTTCCTCTTGCGCTGCGCAGCGGACGCAGACATGCCCGCGCCTCGCCCGCTCATGCCCGGCAGCGGAACATCGCCTTCGAGCACGCCGCGGAACCACGCCGGCCGGCCCGTCTTGTCGATGCGCGTCGAGCCGTTCGATCCTTCGAGCACACCGCGTGCGGGCAGCTTCTCGAGCCGCTGCGCCTGGACGTCGTAGTCGTCGTCCAGATCGTCGTATGCATCGGTGACGCGAGACGTAGCGGCGTCGGCGTTGCCGCTGACGGATTGGATGCGCGATGTGCCCGAGGCGTCGGTGGGGAGTCGGTGGAGGATGAGCGACTCGGCTTCTAGGTCGTCGTCGTCCTCTGAGCGGCGGTCCTTTTTGGACGATGCTGGCATGGTGATGGTGGTGCTGCGAACAAGGCGCAAGTGTGAGTGCGTGCGCTCGTGTCGTTGTCGTTGCTTTGTTGCTGGCAAAGATGAGAGGAGGAGAGAGGAAGAGAGAAGAGGAACCCACTCCACTGCAGGGTCTCGAATGTGGCTCGTGTCGGTGCGCTTCGCTGGAGAGCCGAGTTCCGAGCAAAAGCGCGTGGCTTTGATTTCTAATTGTTGCCGCTATTCGGCCTAACAAGTACGGGAAAATGGACTTGCGGAGATAGAGCGACCAAAAGACGCGGAGTTTACGCAGCGCGAACAGACCATCGAGACGTCGTCCAAGCACAAAAGTGTTGGTCTCGGCGCTTGATTGTACCCCGCATTTTGCTTAACACCGTAGCGAGACCGAATGTGGGGAACGAAGGATGGACGCTCACGCGGGGAACAGGCTCAGGGCGGGGTTCCGTCTTAATGCCATATAAGCTTTACTTCGACATCGAGTAGCCGGCATCCTGCCCATCTCGCTTCCGCGCCCTATAGACAAAGCGACGTCGACTGGCTTCTCTCCTACCAGGCAACCATTCCCACTATGACGCTGGATCAACTGCAAGCCAACGACTCGACCACCACCAACGACAAGATCAAAGAGTCGTACTGCGATGTGCTCATCATCGGCGCCGGTCCCGCTGGACTCATGGCAGCCAACTGGCTCGCTGTGCAAGGTCTAGGACCCTCGGTGCGCATCATCGACAAGCGCAACGACAAGATCTTCAACGGTCAAGCCGACGGATTCCAGTGCAGGACGCTCGAGATCCTCCACAGCTTTGGACTGGCAGAAGACATCTGGCGCCAGAGCAATCGCATGATCGAGATGCGATTCTGGAATCCCGGTCCCGACGGTCGACTGCAGAGGACGGGCAGTAAGCCGGACACCATCCCTGGCATCTCACGCTGGCAGCAGTGTGTTCTTCACCAGGGTCGTATCGAAAAGGCGTTCCTGGATAGCATCGCCAAGCACTCGCACAACAAGCTCAGCGTCGAGCGCGCTGTGCTGCCCGAGTCGCTCACCGTCGACGAAGCGGCGGTCGAAGATGCAGCGGCGTACCCCGTTCAGGTCGAGGTTCGCAAGCTGACTGAAGAGGAGGCGACTCCCACACAGATGGGCAAGAGCATCCCCAACGGCCTCTTCCGCTCGTCGCTTGCGCCCGACGACACGCCCACAGCAGCGAACAGTGCACATGTCGAACCGGGAAGCCGAGAACGCATCCATGCCAAGTACGTCATCGGCTGCGATGGCGCGCACTCTTGGACGCGCCGTCAGATGGGCAGCAAGATGGAGGGAGACCAGACCTCCTTCATCTGGGGTGTGCTCGATGCTGTGCCCATCACCAATTTCCCCGACGTGCGCAACCGCTGCGCCGTCCATTCAGCCGAGTCCGGCAGCATGATGATCATCCCCCGTGAAGATGGGCTGGTGCGATTCTACATCCAGGTCTCGGAGCTCAACAAGGGCGTGGACCGTTACAACATCACGCCCGAGATGATCCTCAAGACGGCCAAAGCCATCATCGCGCCGTATACGCTCGACATTGGCGAGGGCGATCTCGACTGGTGGACGGCCTACGTGATCGGTCAGCGCACCGCCGACAAGTTTTCGCTGCACGAGCGCGTGTTTATCGCGGGCGACGCTTGTCATACACACTCGCCCAAAGCGGGGCAGGGCATGAATACGTCGATGCAAGACACGTACAACCTCACGTGGAAGATCGCCTCGGTGGTCAAGGGCATCTCGCCGAGGAGCATCTTGCCGACGTACGAGATGGAGCGCAAACAGATCGCGCAAGACCTGATCACATTTGATCACAAGTTCAGCCGGCTGTTCAGTGGCAAGCCGGCCAAGGACGAGGCTGATGCGGCGGGCATTTCGATGACCGAGTTCCAGCAGGCGTTTGAGAAGGGAAACCGATTCGCCTCTGGCTTGTCGGTGGATTACCAGCGATCGCTGATCACTGTCAAGCCTGCAGGCAGCAGCAAGACTACGGTTGAGGGAGGTACCGTCGTCAGCCACGGAGAGGTCGAGTCTCCTGCCGAGGGTGTGGTGAGCGACGCCACGCTCTCGTCAGAGTCGGCGGGGGAGACGCGCATCGAGTTGGGCAAGCGATTCAACACGGCGCAGGTGGTCTGCGACGCCACTGCCTTGCCGTACGAGCTGGCCGATTGGATCGTCTCGGATGGTCGATGGCGTGTCGTCTACTTTTGCGGAGACATCCGCACGGCTGAATGCAGCGCCGAGATGAACGAGTTTGGCGACTACCTTGCGCAGAAGCTGGTGCCCAGGTTCACATCGCCCGACCAAGACTTTGACTCGGTCATCGAGGTGCTGACCGTCTCTGCGACACCGCGCAGCCAGAAAGGGTGGCAAGACTATCACGAGTCGCTGCGGCCCGATACGACTCGCCACCACCGCGCTACTGCTGATGGAAGCTACAACGTCTCGCCCGACTACCACAAGATCTTTGTGGATGATGAGACGTATCACAAGGGTCATGGTCAAGCGTACGAAAAGTACGGCTTGCGAAAAGATCGCGGAACGCTGGTCGTGATTCGCCCGGATGGCTACGTGTCGCTGCTCATCCAAGCACAGCAGTACAGCATGCTGGGCGATTTCTTTGGCAAGATTCTGCTGCCTCCCAACCAACACTTGGCGCACCAGCACACTCGCAAGAAGCGCCAGACTGCCAAGTACATGCTCGTTGATGACAAGCAAGCTGCTGCGCCCAAACTGCCTGCTGCTTCTGCTGGTCTGCCGAGCAACACGCTGGCCGTTGCTCACTCGCAGAAGAGCACTTAGGGACTCGCTGCGCCTGCTGCTGCTATGTAGACCGTTAGATGGAAATACAAGTGACAATCACAATGAATTACAGTGGTCTCAAGACTGAAAATTTTGAGTCGACGCTGATGTTTCGGTGATTCCGTGCCGTGCTGTACCAGTGCAAGCTTGATCGGACGCTTCCGACAAGACAAGAGCCCACCTGACTTTGACAAGGAAGCAGATTGCCGCTCTTGGAAAAACCGAGAATAACCGGGCCTCGTCTGGGACTCTTCGCAGCGGACCTCCATTGTCTTGCTTCGCACTGTGACGCAGATCACACAGGGCACCAGGCACCGAACCAGGAGCTAGGGACCACAAATGTGACCCTGCGGTCTGCACGAGGGTACGGAAGACCTCGAAGCGATTCGAAGCTCACCCACGCACGTTCCTTACATGGAACAGAGAATCTAAAGTTGGGGGGTATTTCAATGATAAGCAGTTCCTGGGCAGTAAAGTGTGCCCACGGTGATAGGAGTTGAGCCGACGATGGTGATTGTCGGCAGTGGCACTTCCGATTGCCACGCCACGATTGAGGACGATATGACTCGCCTATCACAGCTTCGTCTCGGAGAAAGCGGCCAATCCGATCAAACGATCAAATCTGCAGTCTGCAAGGAGCATCATTGGCTGATGGCGTCTGTTTGATGAGTCGAGAATGAGCCAATCACGACCTTGTGATGTCCATCACGCGATTGTTCCGCATCACCTCGTGCTCGGTCACACGACAATCTTTGAGCCTGAGGAGCAGAAGCGGGAAGACACGGAGAATCTCCGTTGAACCACCGGTTGTGGCGATTCCGCATCCCCGTATCCCGCAACTCCCGCAGGTTAGGAGGATAGATGCGGGCGGGTCAACTGATCCAAACATTAAAGCTATTCTGTCCGGCAAAGTGTGATCCGACTTGCGACTGCATCTGCAATTGAGTTTCTGCAGTACCGGTCAACCCGCCCACATTTGCAGCGTGGTTCGATAGAACGCACATCTCTGCGCTACGCCAAATTTGATCCCTTTGAAGTGTGGCGAGGAAAGCGCGCGCACGGCAATGCACAACTCGCAGTCGCCTCGAAGCGAGTGTGGCAACATGTGCCCCCTGGCCTTGCGATAAGCTGATGATTCCCCACCTCAGCGGCAAGCTCGTCTCGGATAACATCGGCCACCGAGAAGATGGCGTTCGAGCTGGGACCGGCCAGCATTACGTATGTTGATCAATCGGCGCAAAGGGACAGGCCATGATTTCGATTTTCCAAAGAAGGTCGACTGGCATGGCGCCAAAGCCTTCGCTTCGGAAGGCACTCGTCCGACGACAGCCAAATTCATGCATCGCGCTTGAGAATTTTTTCGTAAAAGGGGGGGGGGGAAATTAAAAATTAAAAAAATTAAAAATGGAGGATTAGCCGCCCCGTCTTGCCCTCATTCGCTCTCAATGCCAAGCTCGGAGATTGACCGATCGGCGACCGACGAGTGGGCAAGGATGCTTACCTCGACCTCTTTTTTCTCTCTCTTGGTCAAGCCTTGGACCGTGAAGATCATCAAGAGCGAAAGCCCATCGAAATGGTTTGCGTGCTATCGTCTTGCTCTCTCGAAGATCGCATGAAGTGGTGATAAAGCTGCGAACTGCGTCTATTTCTCCATGTTCGAAGCCTTATCATGAGCAGAGCAAAGAAGCATGAATTGCAGCTCGACCGCGATCAAGGTTTTACGCTCTTGCAGCTAGCAGATGGATTGTGATTGGCCACAGACCTTGAAACAAACAAGCCGCGGCCCAGCGGTAAGGGCGAGCCTGCGGTTTGCTGCCGCCCGACTGCAGCAAGAGAAAGAGCCTGACTGTGCCAAGCAACCAATCAATCGACGACAAAAGCTCGTGTGCAATACAATCAGAGGATAGACAGACGTCCAGCCCATTTGTCCCGCATCGGATAGCGCCGTTCCGTCGAGGCTGCATCAAAAAAGTGTTGCGATTTCAAACCCGGAACCTCGGTTGGTGGATTTTATCCAACCGCCGACTTCGTTGTTCATGCGAATGCCTAGGTTTCTCATTCTGTCTGGCCTTGCTCTACGGTCATCGACCGTAAGCGATAGGCGAGCAAAAGGCAGGAGAAGCTCAAGAGCGGCCGGCAATCCTTTTCAAACTCGCGCTGCGCTTAAGTCCATGCAGTCGTGTGAGAAGGGCAAGCAAGATTCGAGGCTGTTGCAAGGGGCAAGAGACATGGGGGGGAAACCGCATCAGACACTGGTGAGAGTAGCGCTGGACCGCCGCTTGGCTGGGTCCTTTACCGCCGTCGCATCCCAACCTTAGGCTGCTGCTGCTTTGACCGCTTTGCTTTTTGCAGGATAGTGCATCGACCTCTGCATGTGGTCAAGCAGCGGGATTCTGCCCGAGACTCAATTCCGTCGGGCCAAGATTGCCGTCGCCCTTGTAAAAGGCGCTTATCAACTTGTCGCTTTGTTCTCCGTCTACAGTAAATTTACAGGTATCGGGCAATTTGTCGGTCTACTTAGACGACACTGGTCGGATGCCCACCCTCCGTGATTCAAAGCTGCAGATGCATGCACACAGCTGCAGTGCTTCTGCATCGATGCGCTGTGGCCGTCTTGTGTTTCTCCTTGAGCCGTCAAACTGTGGATTTGCTCGTGTGCTTCTTTTTTTCTCTCTGTTTTCGCTCACATGCACACCTCTGCAGCTTCACACGCTCTATTCTGGACAACCCAGCTATGGGATCGCTTTCGGAGCGCCCGTTTCCGAAGTGTTGCGCTCTGATGCTGCGATACTGCGATGCTGCGATGGCTGCTGTCTCAAGCCTTGCGTGCTCCTGCATGGATAGCCAAAACAGCTGCTCGTGCAGCCGAGCTCCGTGATAGTGGCGCGAGATGCAAAGAAGGCCTGTCGTCGGTCCCGACACCTCGAATACTCGAGTGTCGATTGGCTTGTCTTGGCTTGGTCTCTCTATGTGACAAATTGGCAATAGTCCACAGTAACCGGTCTACGCCGAAGGGAACTTCCTCTGTCTCTTTCTCTGTTGTTTGCTGCCTGATTGGCCGCTGCTCGTTGCTCGTTGCTCGTTGCTCGTTGCTCGTTCCTGCGCCCGTTTGCTTCCTCGGCTGTTGCGATAAGTGAGTTGCTTCTCTTCTCAGGCCAATCGCTCGAGTCCATCCAGTTTGTAATCTACACTAGTCGCTGGTGGCGTGAGAAGCTGATTGAGCTCCGGTCTTCCTCTTGCCTAGATGCACGCAAGAGACGGCTGATTCCGCTCCGCTTCAACAACTCTACGTCACTCAAAGAGGAAAAGAAAGTACATATACCCCTCGACTCATCGCCCCAAGCGCCGCTCCTTCCCTTTTTCGTTACCCCCACCTCTCCCTTCACTTCCGCGTACCTCCTCATTTGCTCAAAATGGTCAACGACATTGACGTTGTCCGAACTTCGAGCCATGGCTCCACGGACGAAAAGGGCTCTTCTAAGGAAGAGCTCGCCACTCCTGGCATCGCCGAGCTTCACAACATCGAGAAGAACCTCAAGACTGACTTCCTCGACCACCGCCTCAATGATCCCAACATGGCAACTGCCAAGATCGATGCGGTGGAGCACGTCATCGAGCAGGGCGACTACAAGGCTGAGGCTCAGATCGAGGAGGAGCTCGAGGAGGACTCGCCTTACCCCGAAGTGCGCGCCGCCGTCTCCAACGTCGACGACCCTTCCATGCCCGTCATGACCTTCCGTACCTGGTTCATCGGCATGCTTTTCACGATTGTCATTCCCGGTGTCAACCAGCTTCTCAGCTACCGATACCCTACCGTCACCATTTCTTCGTTCGTCGCCCAGCTCATCGCTTATCCCATGGGTGTCTTCATGGCCAGAGTTCTTCCTACCAAGGTCTTCAAAACGCCATTCGGTAGCTTCACCCTTAACCCCGGCCCATTCAACGTGAAGGAACATACAGTGATTACTGTTATGTCCAATGTTACGTACCAGCGCGCTTATGCTACCAATGTTTCGGCTGTCCAGCGTATCACCTACGGCTTCGACTGGGGCTTTGGCTACGTCATTCTCCTCACCCTCAGCTCGCAGCTCATCGGCTTCTCCATGGCTGGTTTCTTCCGTCGATGGCTCGTTTGGCCCGCCGCCATGATCTGGCCTGGTAACCTCGGTAACACGGCGCTCTTCACCGCCCTTCACCGACAGGTCGACACCGGTAGCAACCACATGTCGCGATTCAAGTTCTTCATGATCGCCTGCGCAGGTGCCTTCGCATTCTACTTCCTTCCCGGCTACATTTTCGCGCTCATGTCCGTCGGAAATTGGTTCTGCCTCATCGCGCCCGACAACGTCCCCCTCAACCAAATGCTCGGCACTCAACAAGGTCTTGGCCTCATTCCTCTTACCTTCGACTGGAACCAGTACTCGTACAACGGCAACCCCTTGTATACACCGTGGTGGGCGCAGGCTAACGTCCTGGGTGGCTTCTTGTTCTGCTACTGCTTCATCGGACCCATCCTCTACTACAAGAACGTCTGGAATTTCGCCTACCTTCCTTACTCGACCAGCGGTGTCTACGACCGTTTCGGACACCGATACAAGACCAGTAAGGTCACAACCGCGGACCACCTTCACTTCGACGCTGCCGGATACAACGCATACTCGGAGCAGTACTTCTCGGTCACGTACGCCATCTCCTTCGCGCTCTCGTTTGCTTCCATCACTGCGGTCCTCGTGCACGTCGGTCTCTTCCACGGCAAGCAGATCTACAAGCAGTTCACCACCTCGGTCAACGAAGAGCGCGACATCCACGCCCGACTCATGCAGCGATACCCTGAAGTGCCCAAGCTCTGGTACGCCGCGCTCTTTGTCATCTGCTTCGGTCTCGGTGTCGGCTGCACTGCTGGCTACGCCACCGACTTCCCCGTCTGGGCTTTCGTCATCTCGCTCATCATCGGTGCCATCTTCATGCTGCCTGTCGGTATCGTGGTCGCCGTTGCCAACGTCGAGGTCGGTCTCAACGTCATCTCCGAGTTCATCATCGGTTACATGCACCCTGGCTCGGCTACGGGCATGATGATGTTCAAGGTTTTCTGCTACATGTGTGTCTACCAGGGTCTCTCGTTCACCGGTGACATGAAGCTCGGCCACTACATGAAGATCCCTCCCAGGGACATGTTCATTGCCCAGGTCACCGCTATCGTCGTCTCGTCCTTTGTCGTGATCGGCGTGCAAGACTGGGTCTTCTCTAACATCAACAACGTCTGCACCTCCGAGGCCACGGACGGCTTCACGTGCAACTACCTCATCGTCTTTGGTACCGCTTCGCAGATCTGGGGTCTCATTGGCCCCGGTGCCGTCTTCTCGCCGGGCAAGCAGTACGGCAAGCTGTTGTGGATGTTCATGGTTGGTGCCATCTTCCCCGTCATCATCTGGGCGCTCGCCAAGAGATTCCCTCGCTCGTTCATCCGCAAGGTCAACACACCTGTCATCTTCACCGGTACCGGTCTCATGCCTCCTGCCACGGGTATCAACTTTACCTCGTGGGCCCTGTGTGGTTTCATCTTCAACTACTGCATGAAGAAGTACCGCACCGGCTGGTGGACTCGATACAACTATGTGCTCGGTGCCGCCTTGGACACGGGTACCGCCGTCTCGGCTGTTGTCATCTTCTTCTGCCTCATCTTCCCCAACGGTGCTTCCAGCAACTTTGCCTCGGACGGCTGGTGGGGCAACGTGGCTCCTTACAACACCGCCGACGGCAACCTCACTCCGTATAAGACTGCGCCTGTCGACGGCTTCGCGCCCGCTCCTGCCGACTTCAGGCCTTACCACCACTAAATTACGTTCATGGGCTTCTTCTGGGTTTTGTAACGTCTACTTTTATACCTCGTGATCTTGTCTTCGCTTTGCGTAAGAGGATCATGGAATACAACACTTTGATTCTAGGATTACTCTGGCTTGTGTGTGCGACTAATTGCTTGATGAGCGCTGGTGCAGGACTGTCGAATGTTCGATTCGCGACGTAGATCGTCTGTGCGACACGAAGTCTTTCAGCTTGCTGACCGCATCTACTCGTGGCCATGCGCGTTTGATCTGCTGCGTCGCACAGACGATGCAAACGCTGCAGTCCAGATGATACAAACAACGAGACAAACACAAGCACGCTTTCGATTCACATTGCACATGACCCTGATCACCGTGTGCTCTTTGACGTTGAATGGGCCGGGGTCAAGGGTTATGGAACAGGAACAGGAACAGGAATAGGAGAACTTCTTTGAGCTTTTCGACTTCGAGAGAGTCGTGGGGAGCTAGCGTGTCCATCTACCACTCCGTAGATATCCGCTTCACCAGGCGTCGTCGCATACGCTTGCCGACCAACTACCATGTACCGGTCATGCCGTTTGTCACTCGGTCTGTCGTTCGCCCTTGTTTGCTACAAAGGTACATTTCTGCCTTGCCTAGGGTGAGTAGATCATGCAATACACACTGCTATCAGCATGACTTTGGCTTGTGTGCGAGACTTGAAAAGGAGTGGTGAGATATCATATTGAGCGGTGGTAAAGGCTATTATCATGATACAGTGAGTGGTGTTATAGGCTCTTGAATGTTCTTATTGAGACGTCAAAGGCAAAGCTGCTCGAACTTGCAAGTCGCATGGATGGCTACTTGCCCTTCGAGACCCAATTGAACGATCCAGAAGCGAGTGATCTGCTTCTGTCATCTGTTAAGGAGCTGCCCGACCGCAAGAGAGGTTGTTTTCTGTCTGTGCCGCGAGTCAGCCTGTCTTCAGGCTGGTGCCCTTGTATGAGATATCTTGATCGTTACTGTCCGTTGATACGCTGCAGTTTTCTCTCTTGACCGTCCATGTTACGCTGCCCGTGTCTTTCTTAAGCGTCCATGAGTGCGCTGTTGCTTTCTCTTTCCCATTCTTCTGCCTCTCCCTGCTCCTCGTCGAGCCTTTCCTTGCCGCTCATGCATGTTCGAGCATCGACGAGTCTCGCTTCTCTCCCCCTCAGGCATCCGAACCCGAATGAGCTTCGTAGGGATGCATTGCGCTTCATCTCTGAACAACCCTGATCATCGCACGAGACTGTCGTTACAGGCTCACATTGCTCAAAGCTCATCGTACGTTGCATGCTGTAAGATAAGATTCAGAAACACCAGCAGCTTGGTCCAATACGATGCACGAACCAAACCTTTTCAAGCACGCAAATCGAACAGAGTTTACAAACGTATAGATTACAGTGAACGAGTGAGAAATAAGATAACAAGCCCTACACATCTCAGGCGGCGGCAGCGTTCTGTGCCTGCCCCTCACCCGCCGCCGCCGCCGTCGCCGCACCGTCGCTGGCGCTCTCAGGCTCGGGCCCGAGCATATCCATAAACGTGGCCAACCTCGCCCTGTTCCCGCCCGCTTTGCCGGTCAAGTACTCGACCAAACCCGTCCTCAGATCCGGCTGCCGGCTCACCACCTCCCTCAGCTGATCCTTCGGCAGCTGGATCAGCGCCCCGAACGAACTCGGCGCCGTCTGCTTGGCACACAGAATAAACCCGTCCCACAGCGGCGCATTCTGCCAGATCTTCTTCGTAATCAACCTCGACAGCAGGTTGCGCGCCACATAGCTCGACAGCGTCCTGTACGTCGACACGGCCATGATGACGGTACGCATGAAGAGCATCGGCAGGTTGGCGTCCTCCGAGATCTGGTTCAGCACCGCCGCCAGCACCTCGGAGCGGTAGACGTCGGTCATGCTGAAGCAGATCTGGATCGCAGCGACGGTGTTCTTGAGTCCGATCTCGCGCTCGGCGTGGTGGAGCAGACCCATGAGCTCGACAGGCGTCAGCAGTTCCGTCTGCCTCACACGCGGCAAGTTGGACGAGACGGAGCCAAACCCTTGCGGTGGCATCTGTACAATGCTCTGGAAGACGCTCTTGATCAACGCCCGGTCCTCGGGCGCGCGCGACGACAGGATCGTCACCACCTTGGGCAACCGCTTCATGATCTCGGCCTTGTCCAGATCCGCCATGATCGGCACCAGGAAGCGCGGGTCGACATCGCGCGTGTCCACCAGCTCCTTGACCAGCTCCACGATCGCCGGCGTCTGGTTCTTCTCCGTGAGCGTCTTGAGGATGCACAGCGCCAGCGAGTCGGCACCGTCCGGAAAGTTGCGCAGCAGCGTCAACAGTCGCGGGTGGTTGGCGCCTAGCGCGCGGATCAGATTGACAATGTGCGTCTCAATCGCTTGCTGTACAAACTTGGGCGTGCGCGGGTACGCGTTGAAGATCTCGTCGAGCATGTCGGGGATCTTGGTGCATAGCGAGAAGGGCAGCTCGACGAAGCGCAGCACGTCGTCGCTGTCGGTGGGATGCGTCGATTCTGGCTTTTCCGCCGGCTCCTCGTCAGCAGCCTCTTGACCTTCACTGGCGGCGAGGCCATCCGCTGCTTCTGGATCCGCTTTGATGGAGCCATTGGTGCCGTTGGCGTCGCCATTCGCCTTGTCGGCACCCTCCTTAGCCTCAGCTTGCTCTGGCGACGGTTCTGGCGTTTCGATGAGAATGTCGAGATTGCTGCGGGCAAAGGCGAGGATGGTGGCTTCAAGAGTGCTGTTGGCGACAGCGCACTGCTTGATAGCGATGATGGCTCTAGCTCGAGTCGCTCGTTCGCTCGTCCTGGTAAGCTGCAACAGCTTGTCCGCCGACTGATCGCGAAGTGCAGGACGCGAAATGCAAATGTCTTGCAGAGTCGACATGCCTGCCACCATCTTGAGCTTGTCCTTGCTGAGCGCGGCGACAAGGTCCAGCACTGCAGGCGGAATCTCGGGCAGATCGGCGAGAAACTTGGCGAGAGAGCGGTCCTTGGCATCGATGCTGGGGATCCACGCCTGCGCCAGCTTCTCAAGCCAGATCGGATACTGATCTTTGCTTGAAGAGCCATCAGACGTGGCCTGCTTTCGGCGCACGCGGTCGCAGAACCACTCCTCGGCCATCCAGGTGACAGCAAATCGCGTGCGACGTACAAAGTCGGCCTTGACGAATTCGAGCATCAAGGTGCGGATGATGTCGGCTTGGGCGGATAGCGTGCGTGCTGGCTCGACGCCGCCAACGATCTTGGTTTCGGATTGTTCGGTCGACGTCTCGGGATCAGAAGGAGGCTCGGCGAACCCGCGCGTTGCGAGACGGATGACCAAAGTTGACCAGAGCGCCTGGGAGTCGGTGTCGGATTGGACATTGCCGTTGGCCAGCGCAGACGAGGCGGCTGAGCCAAAGTCGCATATCCTTGCAATGGTGTCCTTGACGAGTGAGTCGGATTCGCTGATCGAAAGGTACTCTGGCGGTGCAAGAGCAAAGTTTTCGATGACCGCCAATGAGAGCTCCTCCTCTTCCTCCTCTTCTGCATCCTGAGCACTGCGTCGAGCGTCCCTTTCGCGACCGCTTGCTTCCAGTGCTTCCAGGTCCTCCTCTGCCATGTCCATCTGAAGCGGATCTTGCACGACGTCCTCATCAACATCCTCGGCCTGGGCCTCTGTTTTGATCCGTCCATCGCCATTGGCTAGCGCGGTATCCATCATGGAGGGAGGCCGCGGTGGAGGACCAGGAGCAGGGCCCGGCGGAGGTGGTGGTGGGGGTAGTGGTGCCTGAGACGCGGGAGGTTGCGGTGGTGGTGGAACCGATGTAGATGCGTCCGCAGGGAGGTTGGCGCGCACGTTGGCGATGGCAGCATTGAGGTCGTGATCTGAAAGCGCCTGGAGGTTGGCAATGATGAGATCGATGACGAGGTGAAGGGGAAGCGTCTTTACGTCGAAAGCAGCCAGAGGGTTGCGATCGACGCCGCCGGTGGTCCTGACGGATGCGTTGCGGAACGCTTCGCCTGCTGTTGCGTCAAGCTGCTGTTGCGAGGTCGATGCCTCTGCCTCTGGCTGATGATGCTCGAGCTTGACCTTCTTGGGAGCATCGAGTTCCTCGTCGATCTGCTCGCGTTTGCGCTTTGCTTCTGCCTCCTTTTGGGCTTGGTAGGCCTTGGCGGCTTCCTCCATGCGACGCTGCTGTGCTTCGAGCGCTTTTTGAATGGCGGCCGAATCTGGGCCTGCGAGCTGGTTGCGCACAAAGTGAAGGTAGAAGATGCGAACCGTCTTTTCGACGTTGCGTATTTGGGTGTGGGTGAGGTTGGTGAGGCTGGCAGGAGTCCAAGTGGCCATGGCGCGGAGGATGACGGAGCCGAGTTGCGGACGCGATTTGGCGAGGATGGTGAGCGAGTTGACGGAGGCCATGATGAGGTCGATGACGTCGCTGGTAAAGATGAGGGTGACGAGCTGAGCAAAAAGGCGATTGCCCTCCTCTTCGAGGCTGGCCGCATTGAGGAAAGGATGCGATGTCGGAACGGCGCTGAGGCTGACGTCGTTTTTGAGCTGTGCGCGAGGGTCGGAGGAGCCACGCGACTGGACCTGGACGATGCGCTGGTAGCACTTTATGACGGCAAGTTTGGCACCTTGGCTTCCGTTATCAAAGAGATGGACCACCTGCGCCTTGATGGTCTGTACGGTGTTCCAAAGATTCGATTTTGCGCGATCGTTGCAGACGAGGCGGAAGAGGACGGGATACATGCTGGCAAAGCATTGGGAAGCGATCTTGGCGAGACGCGGGTCCTTGTCCTTGATGAGCAGGAGGATGGCGTCGGGAGCATGGATGGCGAGGGTCGCTTTGGTGCCTTGGGAGAGGGCAGGTCTGCAAAAGGCGAGATCCATGACGAGGGCGATCCATGTTCGTATCGATGTGCTGGCTTTGGGGAGGAGCGAAATGAGCGAAGGCAGCAGGATGGGGATGTTGCCAGGCTGCACTTTGAGCAAGTTGTAGAGCTCGTTGAGGTGAAGAGCTTCGTTTTGCTTGTCGGACGCGTTGAGGGCGGCACTCAGCAAACCGAGCGCGTCGGTGTTGGCTGGTGCTGCCATGGTGACGGGCTCTGTGCTTTTTTTTTTTTTTTTTGCTGAGAAAGGATTGTCGCTCAAGAGATGGTAGCAAGAAGCGCTGAAGCCTCTGTGGGCTTAAGGGGATGTGATCAGTCGAGTCGAGATGCAAAAGGCATTTGGCGAGGCGATGGGCGAGAAGAGGATGAGCTTGTTCCGTTGTGACAAGGAGGCCGACTGAGCGCGCGTGCGCGATTCGCCGAACTGCTGCGGAGGTCGACGCACGGAGCTGATGCGGTGCGTACTCGATCAAGATCTGTGTCTCGAAAGCGCCCTTGCGTGTCGGTGCTGCACACAAGTGAGCGTCGGAAGAGAGAGAGAGAAAAAGAGACGGGGTGACAAGTAAGAAGAAGAGACACACTGGATCAAAAGGTGATAGAGAAACTGCTGCCGAGTTGCATTGGATTTTTATTTTTTTTTATTTTTTTTTTTTTGGGGATGAGAATTCGGCTGCTCGTGTGAACGGCCTTTTTCGCAGCGAA
Source organism: Sporisorium sorghi (assembly GCA_023212695.1). Classification (NCBI taxonomy): domain Eukaryota; kingdom Fungi; phylum Basidiomycota; class Ustilaginomycetes; order Ustilaginales; family Ustilaginaceae; genus Sporisorium; species Sporisorium sorghi. Next base: position 43,486 of record JALCCG010000091.1, on the reverse strand, counting down.
ACGCAGAGAGCACCAAAAATCTCGAGTTGGTCTGTGTTCAGAGCGCAGTGGAATCGGGTGTCGAGATCGGGGGAAATCCGAAAAAGCGCACGGATGCACAAGCTCGAGAAAAGCCCCTCGAGAGCGCTGTGCAGTCGCAATCACGAAGCTGGATCGCATTCGACCATCGTTCCTCCTCCTCCTCCACCGACACTTTGCTCGCGCTTCCTGCTTCCTTGGCATCGCATCGCATCGCATCGCATCGCCTCGCCTCGCCTCGCCTGACTCAACCACTGTCGATCCACTCTGCTCATTCTGCTGCACATTCATCATGGTAAGTGTTGATTCACACTCATCGCAGTGCAGACGAAATGCGATCAAGGCGCTCTTGTTCGTTTGCCAAGTCAAACGGAACAGCACAGCTCACTCGTCTGCCGCCTTGACCTTTCGCATCCTTCTCCATCTCTGTCACTTCTTCACATAAACAGGCCGCACAGCAATCACAGGGCATTCAGACCCTCCTCGAGGCAGAGAAGGAGGCCGCAAAGATTGTCCAGAAGGCACGAACTTGTAAGTCGTTTCTCTCAGCGATAACGGCGCAGCACACTCTGCGATTTTGGTTTCCACCTCTCGTCGAATCGACCGCTACTACCAGCAACGCACCTTCTCATAAGCGCCAAGTTGCATGGAACATTCGCTAACATCCCTTGTTAACGCCCGCCTAACTCACCCACAGACCGAACGCAGAAGCTCAAGGACGCACGCAGCGAAGCATCAAAAGAGATTGAGCAGCTCAAGTCCAAAAAGGAGAAGGAGTTCAACGACTTCCAGAAGGAGGTGAGTATCGCTTCGCTTCCCCGCCCAGCTTCCCGCAACGTATTGGTCGCTGAACATCCCACTTCTCCTCTTCTCGCACATGCTTCCACAGCACGAGGGATCCACCTCGAGCTCCCAGACCACCGTAGACAAGGAGACCGAACAGAAGCTCGACGAACTCACCAAGGCGTTCGAGTCCAACCGCGAACAGGTCATCGCCAAGCTCCTCGACCGCGTCGTCGACGTCAAGACCGAGCTGCACAGGAATCTCCAGCTCCAGCAGCAGAAGGCTTGATTTGGGCTTTGCCTCACACTATCGCACCGATGTCCTCAACCTTTGTCGCTTCGGTACATTGTTTTGTTTTCTTTTTGTTCGTTTCTTTTGAATACAGCCGTGGCTCTACTTTGCTGCTGTCGTTTTGACCGGTGCAGATGTGCTGGTGGCTGTTTTGAGTCGGTGTCTGAAACGTGTGCAACTGATAAATGGAGCGAACACCTGTTTCTTCGAGCCAGTGCCACAACATGTATCTCCCTAACCGCACAGCTTAACTAGTCGAACATCGTCCCGTCCCCCTCGCAAGCCCTCTCGTTAAGCAGTCGGAAAGGAGCGTAAGAGCAAAACGCATGAGTGGCCTAATCCTGAATGTGACGTATACGTTATAATGTCGTCTGTGGACAACTCTGGCTAAAGGCAGACAACTCCATCCCGATTAGCTCAGTCGGTAGAGCGTCAGACTTTTATAAGCACAAAGTCTCCGAGGACGTCCTTGGAAAATTCTTTAATCTGAATGTCAGGGGTTCGAGCCCCCTATTGGGAGTCATTCTTTTTTTTCCATCATTTTTTTGACGTAGTCGTGGACGGTCAATTGCTGATTGATGGCGCCGGGCAAGCAACACTTTTGGTTCGGGATGACAATTGTTTGTTCTTTCGTCGGAATCAACAATGTTGGTCATTGAATGCTTTTGCTAAGTGTGTCCACCAGGGGCGAGGGACGGAGAAGCTGAACGAAGAGCCGAGGCAAACGCTTCGCGAGAGCCTAATCTTAGCAGTGTCTAGATGTGCAACTCCTACAAGGAGCCATCGTGATTCGGTTTCTTGGCGCAGTTGGTTAGCGCGTCTCCTTAACATTCCATATCGTTAGGGCCTACGGAGGAGGTCGCCGGTTCGAACCCGGCAGAAATCAGTTTTTTTTGGCTCGCTCACCAGCATCCGCATCTGCTCAGCTCTCCTCTCTATCCTCTCATATCAAGCTCTTCTGACTCTTGTTTTGCAATGTGAGAGAAGGGGCTATCTCACGTCAATTTCTCTGCTCACACTAAGAATGAGCCTGATGACGTCTGGCTACCGTCGTCCCCTCTCTCACATGCTGCTCCATATGCGGGTTCCAGCACGCCACGGCCCTTCGCTCGCCGAAAAAGTCCGTGCCCAACGTCGCCACCGACCCCAACCCTAGCTCTTCCGCCCCACCTCCTCCATCAGCGCTCGCCGACTCTTCCATGAGAATGCTCGCAAACTCGGACTGGGTCGCGGTGGCTGATGACGCAGTGAGGCCGAGTTCGAGATCCAGCAGGTCGCGCCACTCCTGCTCGCGCGTCGGCGTGCTGTCGAACGGCTCGAGCGCCCATTCTGAATCAGACTCGGGGCCAGAGGAGCGGAAGACACCGTGCGAACGCAGAAAATCGTGCACCGCTTGGCGGTCGTACTGCACCGTCGGGCTGGCACTCGCTGTTACAGCGTCGGTGGTGGCGACGTCGCCGTCCAACTCCACCGTGGGCGAGGCAGTGCAGTACGTGTTCGTCGCCGAGTCGACACTTGCCGCTGCCGCCTCATCCGACGCATCCACCTCATCCACAAACGCACCCTGCCCCGCCGGCTCGCCAGCAAACAAGACCTGCTCGACGAGGCTCCCCGCCGCACTCTGTTGCTGCGCCGCCACCTCCGCCTCCGCCGCCGCCGCACTTCCCAAAATCGACCGCGCCGCCGCCCGCACTTTCGGCGGCTGCAAAAACACCATGCGCGCATGCCGCAGCTCGGTCTCGTACTCCCGAACCGACAGCCCATCCGGTGGTTTAAGCTTTTTCGCCTCCTTCCGCAGGATCGCCGCGATGCTGCCGTGCTCCTTGAGCAGACGCAGCGCGGTCTTGGGTCCGATTCCCGGGATGGTGCGGTTGAAATCCGTGCCGCACAGCAGCGCAAAGTCGAGCATGAGCGAGCGCGTCGTTCGATCGTACGATGCGTCGCTGGCGTCGTTGACCACGGCGTTGCCGCCCGCGTCGTGCGCCTCGGCCAGCTTTGCCAGCTCGGACGGCGGGAAGAGACCCGTACGCGCGCGTGTGCCGCAGACGACTTGCAACTTGCCGCGCGCTCCTTCGCGCGTCAGCACGCCGGGGCTGCGCACCCCGCCCATGAGCCCGCGTAGCAGCGGCGCTTCGTACAACAGCACATCGCTGTCCTCGCTCGCGACGAGGTCGGCAAATCCGGAGTGCACGAGCGACGCAGCGTACGCTTCCGCTTCGTGAATCCTGCCCCCTCCCGTGCGTGTGCCGTCGCCCGTCCAAAACACCGGCACCGCCATGAGCGACGAGAGCGTCGCACAGTCGCGGTAGATCGACGCCGACAGCGGGGAGGTGGCGCGGTCGTACGTCTTTGTTAGCGAGTAATGCATGGCGTTGAGCGAGGACAGAGGGTGCGGGGTTGGCGATGCATCGTCGACGAGCATGTCGCTGGCTGTGCCCGTCAAAGGGAGAGGTGGAGGCGCTTCGCCAGACATGAGCTGCGTGGCGATGGTTTGGTAGACTTGCTTTTCGGCTTCGGCGAGCACTTTTTGGCCCTTGGACTGGCTCGAGGCTCCACTGCGCAGGCTCTCCTCGAGCTGCAGCCAGTTGACGTGCATGCTGTGCGCTACTGTTTCGGGTCTCGAAGGTGTCGCTGGCAGTGGTGGCGGTGGCGGTAAGGTTTCTTTCGATATAGTGGAGACTTGCTCTGATTGCGACCGCCACACCTCCAATAGCTCCCCGACCTGTCGACGCTCCGATTCTTGCAGCTCCGAAAGCTTCTCCAGATGAGCCTGCAACTCGAGCAGTCGGCCACGTCGGTCTTGTTCGAGCCTGCTGCGTATGCGATCAAGCTCGCGCTTGTGTCTGCGTTTGATCTGTTCGCGGTCCTTCAGCGCGAGCCTCTTTTGCGGATGGTCAAACACCATGAGCGGCACCACGCCATGCTGGCGCAACGACGTGATGAGCCGGTAGAAGCCGATCACATGGCGGGACGCGTGCGGATCGTCTGCGAAGTGTAGGCGTTGCACGAGCAGCGTCGCATCGATGGCGAGCCGCAGTCCCCGAAGTGCCGGCAGGGAGAAAGGTGGAGAGATGGCTTGTGGGGCGAGTGTGCGGATGAGCGGGAAGATACCGCGGATGCCGTTGGCGACCTGAGTGGCGCGCATCTCGGGACCAGCAAGCCTAGGAAACGAATCTTACGCCACGGGAAGCGAGGGTTCCATTCCTGATCTCGGGGATGCTTTGCGTCGTGTGCTCCTTGCCGGTAGAATCAGAAACTGGCTTCTGGAGTGGCAGAGGTTGTCGACATCGTGTTGCTTGTCTGTGGTGTTGATTGTGTTGATGGTGATGGTTGGTTGATCAGATGGTCGAGGTCCCCAATCTCGTTTGTCATTTTCAGGGTCCAACAATTCACAGCAAAAATTCCGACCAAAAAGAAAAAAGAAAAAAGAAAAGAAAAAGCATCATGACGCGCAGTCGAAGATGCTACGCGACAGGACCACCAAAAACACACAAAAAAAAAATCTCCCAACGTGGGGCTCGAACCCACGACATTCAGATTGAGTCCGAGAACTGGCTCGAAAACCCTTGTATTATAAGAGTCTGACGCTCTACCGACTGAGCTAGCCGGGATAGAATTTGTTGCATAAAGGGCCCAAACATTGCAATTATATTCCGCTTTTGTCACATGTTCGACTCGCTTATTTCTCGACCCGACAATTCACAGCCAAGAGGAGGAAAAGAACGCTCGCATTCGTTCCAGACGACCTCGAGCATGAACAAGAACAAAAGCAAATAGTGCCAGCACTGTAGAGATATACGAAGCAACGAGGAAAGAATGTGAAGAGTCGGACAGCAGAAGCAATGTGAACAGAAGAGAGACACTTGGAGGTATAGCGCCGATGTGAGACGACGTTGTACGAAAGACGGGAAGGGAGAAATGACAGAAACGTGACAAAAGAATAATGTGTGAATCCTTCAGATGAGAGACTGCACTTTCTAACTGCCGTGTCGCTCGTTGGCGGAGCAGCTAGAACGCAGCTTGGGCATGGGGCGCACGCGGGGCACCTGCGTCTCGAACTGGCCCTCGACGTTGCCCGGCGGGTAGTACTCGCACACGACATACATGCTTGCCTGGTCGTTCGGACTGTAGCCCTCCATAAAGTCCTTGCGCTGGGCGACCGCACACCCGACGAACCTTGTGTCTCTCCAGACAGCCTGAGTCCAGTGGCCGTTGCTCTCGTTCTCATGCGGGTTCTGCGCCCAGTTGCGGTCTTCATCGAGGAACGAGTACACCGCATTCTTCATGCCCTCCATCGGATTGCTGTAGCACGGATCGCCCATACCCACGGCAATGTTCTCGCCCGACGCGCAAAAGTGGTCCTCCGAGTGGCCGTACGCCTTGAGATCCGCCCAGCACGACGCCATGTTGGCCAGCTCCGCATTCCACTGCAGCGGCGCCAGACCGTAGCGCTCCCGCTCGGCATTGTGCAGATCCAGCGCGACCTTGCTGACAGGGTCCAGGGCCTCCTTGGGGAACGGCTTGGTGAAGCGCGGCTCCTTGTTGCTCGCCGTGAAAGGCTGGTTTTTGAAGGGGAATTTGCGGTTGCACGTCTCCGCCTTGGCCGGTCTCTCGATGTGCGGTCCCGTCGCCGTGTTGACCGCGAGCTCGGATCGCATCCACTCGACGTGCGGGTTGGTGAAGGGGGCTGCGTTGTTCCACTGCTCGTCGTTACCGCTGATCACGTAGTGGAACACGTTGGAAGACTGGCTGTAGTACAACGACGACGAAGACGAGCTCGACTCGGTGTTCGACGTGTGGCGCGTCACTTTGCCGTTTGTGTCCTTGGTCGTCGTCGACGTTGAATGCTTGGAGGTGGAGGACTGTTGGCTATGGCCCGACTTGGTCTCGGTGCGGACGACAACTGGTTGGTCATGCGAGTGTTGCTCGACTGGCTTGGACGGCCCGTCATCCGAATTGTCGGGGGGAGGAAGGATTTGCTTGTCACTGTCGTCGTCGCTTTGGGCGGCTTGATGAGAGTCGTCGTCCGAGGAGGAAGATTTCGATGATTTCGAGGAAGAGTGCGACGAGGAGGAGGACGACGACGACGACGTTGATGATGAAGAAGACGAGGAAGATGACGAGGAGTGCGACGACCAAGACCACAACCATGAACGCGACGCCCCCTTCTGGTCCGACTTGGCCTCGACATGCACTTTGGTGTTACCCGGCAAAACAGTATCCTTCGTCACCTCCTTGCCACCCTGCTGTGCCGAAGCGGACGAGAGCTTCTTGATCTGGTCTTGCACATACGGACGCAGCGTCGAATTGCCATCCCCATCCGTACAATCAGCGCCCGAGCGTCGTGCCATTAACGTCGCCCTCCTAAAGCGTCTGTGTGCAGAACTAACAGAGGAGTGCGAGAGCCGGCCCGCTGAAGCAGTTCCAACCGTGCAGACAACGAGCAGTACCATGGCGACCAGCGCCATGCTGAGCGTCTTTGCCAAACGAACCATCGTGGACAGGGATCCGTCACAGCGAGTAAGAGGGGAAGAAGGAAGGAGAGAGAGAGAGAGAAAGAGAGCCGGGGAGGAAGCGAAACGGAGTACCGGGGAAGAGTGGGGAGGATGGCCTGGACCCTACGATGCCTCGAAACGATGATGGTAAGTGTAAGCAAGAGACATACTGATTGATGAGGTCGTCGGGTGTGGCTCCGTGATCTTGCAAGAGCGACAGTCCAGCCAAGGGCTGCGAGGGAGGCACGTCGAGTGGCCCCTTTCCCTCGTTGCAAGCAAATAGCACAGGAACAACCACCACATGAGGTCCGGTGGGAACGCACGGCCTCGACTGTGGGTCGAATCCATGCGAGGCAAAATGGCTTTACAGGCCGATGAAGCACCGGCGACGTGCAAATTTACAGCCGGCCGTCTCTCTACATCCTCTAGCACGATGTGGTTGACAGTTTTGCTTCGGTGGGTCGAGAGCCCGTGTGGGAGAGAGAGGCCGAAAGTCCGAAGCGAGTGTTTTGAGAAAAGAGATGAAGGCGGTGTTGCCCTCGACAAGGTTGCCAAGTGATCACAATAGCTCCTTGGTGGGTCGTATCGTGGCAAGCCAGTCAGCAACGATTTGTGACTTTTTTGCCACTTCATCTGGCCATTGTGCAACTTGAGACTCATCGCCGATGGAAGAGAGTTTCTCGCCATTGTGCCGAGTCTGCAGGGAGTGAGTCCACTGCAAGTTGTGACTGGATCCCACCATGACGACCCTCACGATGAGGCTGTAGCCCACTCGCCGCCGTCGATGCGTGACGACTGCGGCTCGACGACTGCGGCTCGCCACTGACATCTTAGTTTCCGCTGGCAACAATACGGCGCTTTCGCCAAGAATTCCTCTGATAGCAACCGGTTCAGCCCTGGTCTCCGTCGTCGCTCGCTCGCTGAACACGCATCTTGTTGAGCTGCCCTCCATGATTTGCGCCGGCCTTTCGCAGGCTCAAAACGGATTTTTCGACGGCCGCCGAGATGAAGATGAAGCCGACCTGCATCAGAGGGCTCACTTCATCTGCGTCTCGGAGCGAGCTCTCACCAACGATGCAGCGCGCGTGTGTGTGGCTCTAAGGTGGGATGGCACTCGATAGGCTCTTCATCTCTTTCAATGCAACGCTGTGCACTGCTTTGCTGGACAAAAAGCCTCCAAGTCACACTTTCACCTCAAACAGAGTGGGTTACGGCGGGACTGGTTGCAGCAACGGGGTGGTTTTCTCAAGGTGTGTCCGCAACTGCCTGAACCTTACACTCACGCTGCCACGACCCATCCTTAGCTCCACCATCCCCTCCCCTCCCTTTGTTCGTTCGATATCGAGCAACATCATCGCAAAAAAAAAACAGTCGGTCTTTTTCGATAATCCTAGACATCGTAGGAGGACGCAACCTGGAGTCCTTTCCACAGAGGCAGGCCTCTTTCAGCACACACAGTCGCACACTGGTTCCACAGCGACAAAATATCCGCTCGTCATGCGGGTCGAGCTGCTGCTCTTCTTCTGCCTGGCATGTCTGGCGTTCACGGCACAGGCTGCGCCTGCCTCGGCAAGAGACGCACCACTCGTGTTCGACCAAAAACATCATCGCAGTAGCCATGACAACGACAAACGCAAGCACGGCCAGCATCACCATCATAATCGCCACGAAAATCATCGCAAAAAGGATCCGAGTCATCATTCGAGCCATTCGAAACATGCAGCGAGCCGGTTGAAGAGTCGAGGTGCTGCGGCTGGCGAAGTCGCCGCCGCCGAGGAGGCTGTTGAGAGGCTGCTGCCGAATCCGCCGCCGAATCCGCCGCCGCAAAAGGAGCTCGTGGATAAGTACACCGCCGAGATTGCCGCAAGAGAGAAGCAGGTCCAGGAGAAACAACAGGCCAGGAAGAACCACATCGATGAGGAGGATGCGATCCACGTGGCCAAGTACGGAAAGGAGCCACCCAAGTTCCCAGAGATCACGGTGAGTATCGGACTTCACATGAAGCACACCGTGGAAGGGACTGCTTTGCTGACACAATCCTCTTGCCATACTTGGGTCTGATGCTTGGCAGAGAGCCGCCGCAGCTATCGGTCTCACCGCCGCGGTACTGAACGTCGTCAACTTCCTCTACTCTGCCAAGACGACCGCGCTGGCAACGACGCAGTTCTCCGCACCTCCCACGCCGCCTACGTTTATCGACACGGCCGCACTCTACGACAACGGCCATTACACGCTCACGCCCCTGCCCGAAGCTCCTGCCGCCACCGCAGCTGCTGGCAAAGCCAAGCGCGATCTCGCTGAACAATCGATGCACCACCTACACAGACGCCACCTCGCCGCCGGACCCGCCGCTGACGGGGAGAAGCTTCCGAAGCGAGCGTTACTTGCGGCTACGGTCGGAACTGCTCTCGGCGTGATAATGGCTCCTGGTGCCACGGATAAGCTCCTGGGCAAGAAGCATGAAGTCGAGAAGCCGCCGTTTGATCCGTATGATCCCAACATGCTCACGCCGAAGGACCCGTTCAGCGCGGCTGCGGCGAGGCTCGACCAGCCTCTGCCTGAACTGCCGGCGTCCATGTTGGCTGGAGGCGATGCTGGTGCTGGTTATGCTGGTGCTGGCACACGTCCGAATGCGGGCGGCTTCAGGTTCCCAACCGAGCAGTCCTACCTTCCAGGCACCGGTGATACGCAGACGCAGCCGCTCGTCGATCCTTCGACGCGCCAGGGCCTCGCTTCCAACCCCGTCAACCCGTACGCCGGCAGCCGCTACCGCACCTCAGCTTCTTCCTCGACCGAAGCGCAACCTGTGCTTCGCAAGAGAACCGTCCAGCCTGCTGCCCACGCCGAAGACGGCCACAGCGACGCGCGCTCATCGTCGTCGCTGGACAAGCGTATGATTTTCAGCGGTGGACCGCTATCGAAAGTCGCCGGAGCCGTCACGATCGGGAGCGTCTTGACGGTTCTGGGTGGGGGTGTGTCGCATTCACGATGGCGAATGTATCACCCACGCGATCGAGACGTGCTCCAGGAGCTCGAGGGGGATTCGCCCATGTACGGCGCCGTCGGTGTGCCCGGCCGCGTGCCGGGACAGCTGGCGACCAACGCCATGCCGGGCTACTCGGACTACATCACGCAGCTCCAGCAGCAGCAGGCGCAAGCCCAGCGCCTCGCCCAGAGCCAGGCTAACGCGCAGGTCGGCGCGGGAGATGCACAGGGCTACGCGAATACCGCTGACACGAGCGACGGCGGTGCTGCTGGCGGCGACCCCGTCCTGCGCCGCCGCGACGGTCAGAGCCGGGTGGAGAAGCGCGGCATGCTCTTGACCACCGCCCTGGTGGTGGGGGGCCTTGGTCTGGGCTACATGCAGTCTGCCTCCCAGTTCCCCACGGATCGAAAAGAGGAGAAGGACAAGAAGGAAATGGAGCTCAAGAAACAGCAGGCCGCGATGATGGCCCAGCAGCAGCAGGCGGCTATGGCGGCTGGCGGTGCTGGCGGTGCTGGCGGTGCTGGCGCGGGTGGTGACCCGCTTGCTGGGATTCCGGAGAGACCCCTTCCCGGTACATCAGGTGCTGGTGCTGGTGCTGGTGCAGGGGACGATCCGCTCGCTGGCATTCCTGAGAAGCCTCTGCCTGGGACGATGGGTGGAGGTGGCGACTCATCGTGTGGCTATAGCTACGGCGGAAGCACAGGTGGCTATGCTCTCGCCGCTGGTGGTGGTGGTGGATCTGGTTCCACCTCGTCCTACGCTTACGGAAGCACTGGATACTCCTCTTCGCCGTACACTTCCGGTGGTGCTGGTGACTCCTCATCGTCCTACGCTTCTGGTGGTGGAGGCGGCTCGGGCGCCACCTCGCTCGGTGCCTCACTCAACGCCGCTGCCGGCTACGGCACCTCAAGCGACGGTGGGACATCGAGCGTGCTCAAGAAGCGCGACACCTCCTCCGCTTCCTCCTCCCCATCCACCCGCGACGACCACTCGCTTGCCAAGCGCACGCCAGGGGGCATCGGTGGGGCGCTGACGATCGGAGGCATGATGATGTTCGTCGGCACGCTGGGTGCCAACCTTGTCATGTCGAGTCAGAACAGGAACAAGCCGACGCCAGTTGTCACGCCTGACCCGTATGCGGGCGGGCCGATGGTCATCGGTGGCGATCAGTACCTGAAGTACCTCGAGTCGAAGCGCATCCAGTCAGGTGGCGCGGCTGGAGTGGGCGGAGGCGGTGCGCCCGCCTCCATCAGCACCGCTGCATCGATGAACGCAGCGGCTGCCGGTACTGCGCCCTCGCACGGCGCTGCTTCGACCACGGCAGGCGGTGGCGGTAGAGTAGACGCTGGGGATGGGGGAGATTCGTCCGACACTTCAAACACGGCTACGACGGGCGCACTGGATCCCGTGCTCAAGAAACGAGACCCTGGGCACCTGCGCAAGCGCTCGCCCAACGGCCCACTGTTCGCCGCCGCCGAAGAAGCCCCGGTTCTGCTCCGTGCCGGTGCGGGATTCGCGTCTGTGCTCGGCAGAGGTGCTGCTGTGACCGAAGCCGGTGTGGGTGCGGCGTCTGCGCTTGGCAGGGGCGGCGCTGCTGCCGCGTCCGAGGCGGGAGCAGGCGCCTTTTCGCGGGTAGGCATGGCGGGGCGCGAGGCTGGTGGCTTCTCCCGCTTCCCCCAAAGCTACCGCCCGACCCAGTCGGCCGAGGGCGAGTTCGGGGCATTCGCACGCGCACCACTGAGAAACAACCCGTTCGAGAAAGGCTTCGCGGTCTCGGCACTCCGCGGCGAAAGCGCCGCCTGGGGCGCAGCACGTCCCGCCATGGTCTCAGACATGAACGTCGCCGCCACGGGCACCGCAGGCACACCCGCAACCATCCAGGGCGCCGCCGCCACCGAAGCTGAGGCCGCCGAGGCCGCCGAGGCCGCCAAGAAGGGAAAGGGGGGAGGAATGACCGGAACGAAGGCGATGGGCATCGTTTCGACTGGCGCCGGCGCTTCGATGGTGATGAACGGTTCCGGTTGAATGGCGATTAAGGGCTCTTGTCCAACGAGGTTCAGGTCGTTGATGCGTAGCACAGGTTTTGTCGTTCACATCCGACTGCTTTGCAAGTCGAGATGGTTTCGTTCTATCAAATTCACTTTCACATTCTTTTGCTTTCGTTCCGATTGATCAATCACACACTGTCTTTGCTCGAGTCCGTCTTTGGGTCGAATGATTGTTATTGCTTGACCCTGTGTATTGTGCTGTTCTACACGCATCGTTACATCCAGCACACAACAGAACGAGCAAGAGAAAGAGAAAGAGCGAAAGGGAGTGTACAGCAATTGGGTAGTGTGCATCGACCTGTGGGAATGGTAGTTCCATAGTCGACACACGACCATTAATATTGCCATGTCTCAATCTAGGCTTGTATACTTTTTGACCCCATAGCGCACATCAAATTGTGCGCGGGAACCTATGAGCCTACGATCCGACCCCCGAGGGAGCGGAGAGGCTAGGTTATGGGGCTTCGAAAGAGCCAGCTGGTGGTGAGGGGAATGGGAAGGAGGGGAGAAGGGGATGTGCTCAGGTGGGTTGCGATGAGGGCAATGAAGGGCAATGAAGGGCGGTGGGACGAGGGTCTGGAGAAAGGTGATGATGCTGAACTGAACGACGACGGCTGAACAGGTCGCGATGCGAGACGGGATCGAGGAGCTGGGACATGAGCTGACGGTACTGGTCGCGTCAAAGCAAGGGCACGAGTGCAATCAGGATGATTGATGGTGTGCAGCTGGGTTGCTAGATTCGACGAAGATGGTGATGGGAGGAAGGAAGGAAGGTTGGGGGAACACGTTGTTTTTTCAATTCTTCTTTCTGGGCCTTTCGCGTTTTTTGACGTTCAAGAAGAAAAGACAGGGAAAAAAAAAAAAAAAAAGCAGAAAAGCTGCGGGAGACACAGCAATCAGCATTACGTAATGCATGCTATACAGCCAACATTTCAGACCATTCACTCAGGTCACTTGGCAGCGTTGCATCACAACATCAGACACATGCACAAGACTCAGCGATGCGCGAGACCTGATCATCATTCCCTTGTGTATCTCGTAAAGAAATCTTACGGCGGTCAACTCTACACGCTAGCAGTGTTGGCAGAGGCAGCACGAGCCTTGACCCCATCGGCCTGCTTCTCCACGACGCCCTTGACAGCCGTGATGAGGCCGTCTACACCCGGCTGACCCTCTGGTTTGACCTTGATGACTCTCCTCTGCTTCTCGAGCAGACCGACCATCTCCTTGGGCAGGACGTCGCGCTCAAAGTCAAACTGGGCGCCGGCGCTTTCCAAGCTGGAAGTGACGGCCTCGGCGAACTTGGCGGGGTGTGCGGTGGACAGCACGATCTGGTGTGGCTTGGTGGAGCCCCTGACGTTGGCGGCGGCCTTGAAGCCGACGGCGGTGTGCGGGTCGACGAGGTACGAGCCTGCCGGGTAGGCTGCGGTGGGTTTGCGTGTAAAGTACTGCAGCACGGTATCGCGGATCTCCTGGTCCGAAACACGTTCCGCTGCAAAGTCACGACGAGCGATGGCGAGCTGCGCGTCGTCGACCGACATCTTAGCCTCGGTCTTGAGCGACTGCATCCACGAAGCGAGCTGCTGACCCGCCGCTTCTTCCCTGTCGAGCTGAGACGCGTCGGCGTGCGAAGCGGCGTGCGACTCGTAGGCAATGTACCAGAGCAAACGCTCAAAGTTGGACGAGACGAGGATGTCCATGGCAGGCGAGAGAGTGGCTCGCACGCCGCCCTGCTGCTGAGCACCGTCGGACGAGCCCTGCGCCGGTTCGGTTTGCACGGACGATGCGGCAGAGCTGGACGAGGCAGCGCTCGACTTTTCGTATCGGCCCGTGGCCCAGAATCGCTGCAGAATATCGTTCTCGTTGGTAGCCACAACAAGTCGCGAGACGGGAAGACCCATGCGCTTAGCGTAGTAGCCGGCGAGAATGTCGCCAAAGTTGCCCGTGGGCACGACAAACTCGAGGTGCTTGGGAGTGGGCTCGGAGGGCGAGAGACCGAGCTGCTTGCGGAAGCTAAAGTATGCGGAAAAGTAGTAGACGATCTGAGCGAGGATGCGCGCCCAGTTGATCGAGTTGACGGCACCGAGGCGGTGCTTGGCGTTGAACTCGGCGTCCGAGAAGAGCGCCTTGACGACGTCCTGGCAGTCGTCGAAGGTGCCTTGGACGGAAACATTGTGGACGTTGTCGTCGAGCACGGTGGTCATCTGCGCCTCCTGGATGGGGCTGACACGACCGTCGGGGAAAAGGATGAAGATGGAGATGTCCTGCTTGGATCGGACACCCTGGATGGCAGCGCTGCCCGTGTCTCCGCTGGTGGCGCCGACGATGGTGAGCTTCTCGCGCTGGTCCTGCGGCTTGCCCTTGTTCCTTCGCTGCAAAAAGTACTCAAAGAGGTTGCCGAGGAGCTGAAGCGCAACATCCTTGAAGGCAAAGGTGGGACCGTGCCAGAGTTCGAGGCACCACTCGTTGTCGTCGAGGCGCACGAGCGGTGTGGTGTCTTGGTGTCGGAAGGTGGCGTACGACTTGTTGATGAGGTGCTGGAGATCGGCGGATGGGATACCGCCCTGTGCTGGGTCGTCTGGGATGTAGAGAGAGAGGACGCGGTGCGAGAGCTCGGGGAAGGAGAGGTTGGTCCATTGGGATTGCCAGTTGGCGGGGAGCTGGGGGATGTGTGCGGGGATGAAGAGGCCACCGTTGGGAGCGAGACCGGTGAGCACGGCCTGCTCAAAAGTGAGGCGTTCGGTGCCACCTCTTGTGCTGAGGTACTTCATTGTCGATTTGTGATGGTGGTGGTCCCTGCCGACTTGAAGTAGGTGATTGGTCGGATGATGGCAAGAAGTCGACTCGAGTCGAGGTTCATGCACGTTTTCGGGGGTGTGTGAGTCACTGTGACTTTGCCGCGTTTCTTCTCGTTCGGAAGCCGTTTTTGTTTTGTTTTTTTTGTTTTTTTTTTTTTTTGTTTTTTTTTTTTTTCCGGCACATCTGCAGCATTTGAACCCGATTTGACCGATCTACCCGATTCGAGCAAAAGATGCGGTGATTTTCGCATTTTTCAATTTCTTTTAGGGGGTATCAAAAAGTCCCCGTCCCAATTTGCCCGGCAGGGAAATTGGGGATGGGGAAATTTTTGATTATGTAAGCCCTGCCAAATTGACAAACCTGACGGGGAAAAGGATCCCCGTCCTCAGGGTTTTGGATTTTCGCATTTCAATTAGCTGAAAATGTTAGTCCTTTAATTCAAATTCCAGGTTCCAATTTCGGGGGGGCTTCAAAATTCACAGGAAACCCGTCCCGTGAATTTCCCCAAAATTGTTTTTTTTTTGATACCCCCTTGAGACACGTTTTCAAGACGCCGGACCGGGACTCGAGCGAGGAATGCACTGGCATCGAACCGTCTCCAGGATGACATGGCGTTGCAAAGCGTGCGACTGCCAAACGGCTAGGAGGTGAGAGTGAACATCGCTGAGAGGGTTTTGCAGAGAAAGCCAGAACGATCGACAGGTTTAGCGACGTCACGTACATCCCTTCTGCGCCGGGTGAGATGCAAGCAGGGACGGACACGAGCTCGCGTGCACCTCGCGATCGCGATTGAAAAGCGTCTCGGCCCTGCGATGGACGCCCAAGATGCAGACGCGCGTGTCTCGCCTGTTTGACAAGTCGCTCTTTGCTCACACGAGGAACCAGTGTTATCGGGAGTTGAGTGCCGCACCGCTTTCTGTACGCTTCGACGAGATGATCAAGGAAGGCGAGATGTCTGCTCCCGCACGACTTGAGCTCAACGTTAGTAAATTGCAAAGGCGGTGCAGAGTTACTGCACGCCCACCTGCCACAATGCCTTGATGAGACCCAGCCGCATTTCACACGTTGATTTTTAGTGTGCACAGCCATGGTCCATCGTAAATTTAAATTACTGTACCTAGGCTCGATCTGCTCGTGGTGGATTAGGAACCATCTAGAAAGACACTTGACCTTGAGGCATCTGCGCCGTGGATCACCGCCCAAAATGATGCTCCCGATGGACGGAATGTACCGCCGTTTGTGCATGGATCATGGATTCCCGAGCCATCGACCCGAGCGTCAACAGCTTGAGAAGATTGGCAAGCTGAAGTTTTTCGTCTTGCGCATTCCTGCGCTTTCCAGGTTGCACTGCCACTCTAGAAAGATCTGTGCGAGCAAAAATAAAAATAAAAAAGAAGCACGCGGCGGAACAACGGTCTCTTGACAGTTTTTGCTTTGTGTAGAGAGCGCTCCAGCCAGCTGCTCACTCTCTCTCTCTCTCTCTCTCTTGCTTGTGACACTGACACAGTCACAACAACACATTTCTGGCTTTTGTTGCTTCCGATTTCCGCTCCCCGCTCCCCGCTCCCCGCTCCCCGCTCAGCTCAGCACAGACACTCTCTTTGTCTTGGACGCAGTCCTTTCTTCCATCACTTCATTGTCCAACTTTCATTCGCTCGCTTTCTCTCATCATCTTCATCATCACCATCAACTTTTACCGCTATTCCACCTCGTCATCGACCATCGCACGCACACTTCACTGCAACACCTTCTTTAAGCATTCGTTCATTCCTGCTCTGTATCGTCAGCCTCGTCGCCGCTAAACTATCAAACGCCGCACGCAAGAGTAGCGATCCTCGCACAGTCTCTGCCACATTGCTTCATCGTCATCGCTACCTCTCTGCGCACCACCAAGTGTTCGATCTGGATACTCCTGCGCCTCTACTATCCGCTCTCTGCATCTGCACCAACGCTCTCCGCTGAGCTGTATATCGCCATGTCAGACTCGACAGAAGCACAGACGCTCAAGTCGCCCACATCACCTAGCCGCCGTCCCGAGGTGTGCGGTCCTCATGCTCCCGAGAGGCCCTACCCCATCTACCTCCGTGGCCAAGTCGAAAAGGGCTTCGGTCGCGGCTCCAAAGAGCTCGGTTGCCCTACCGCAAATCTGCCTTCCAGAGTCGTCGGTCCCGGCTCCTCGCTCACACGCACCGGTGTCTACTTTGGTTTCGCCCGCGTATTGCCTCAGGATCCCGATGACCCGTCTCTCACCGACTCTGAAGACACCGAACCAACCACTTCCCCCCCGACTGCTGGCGGCGCCGACTACATCGATGATGAAGACAACGAAGTGGTCCTCGGCGCAAGTCCCATCGGCGACGTCGGAGAAGGCTTCCCCGATGGCCCACTCTCACGATCTCGTCAGAACAGTCGCAGCATCCCCACCTCATCCTCAACCTTGGATCCAAGTGCTACAAGGCAGGACAAGGAGGACGAAGTCAGTCGCTCCGAGCTCAGAAACGGTCTCACATCCTCGCATGCCGCTACAGCATCCTCTTCCTCCTCATCAAGCCTAACTGCCGGGCGTGCCAAAAAGACAAAGCGCATCCACCTCGAACCGCACGACTCGCACGTCTTCCCCATGGTCATGAGCGTTGGTTGGAATCCTTTCTACAAGAACACGCACAAGACGGCTGTAAGTGGCTCGCGCGCCATTGTTTTCCATGTTTGCTCTTCCGCTTGATGGGCGCCTGCTCACACTTTGTTTCCTTGCTATTGACTCTGACAGGAGGTACACATCCTGCACGACTTTGCATCCGATTTCTATGGCCTCGAGATCCGTGTCGTCGTTCTCGGCTATATCCGACCCGAGTATAACTATGATTCGTTGGGTGAGTAGACGCTTGCCGTCGCACGAGTCAATACCGCGACTTGCGTAGGAGCAGCCACTGACAGTGTTGTTCTTTCTTTCATTTCTTGCCGTCGCTCCCCATTGCTCGTCGTCGTCACCATCGCCATCGCTCGTCATCGCTCTCCACCCGCTCACCCATCCACAGACGCACTAATCGAGGATATCGAGATGGACAAGAAGGTGACCGTCAACTCGCTCGCGCGTCCTCTCTACCAAGATTACTCGCAGGACCCTTTCCTCGGTCGTTAGCGCCTCCTCGCCACCTCTTCAGCATCTTTATTTGACTAGCGCACCACCTCGCTCGACATTTGTACCCCTCCTCCCGCTGTACTCGCTGTACTTTCATTCTCTCAGGGTTTTCGTGCTGGCCAGGCACGAGTTGTTACTGAAATGTCTTCTACCGTCTTTTTTTGTCAGTGTGTCGCGTGTGCGTGCGTGCGTGCGTGCGTGCGTGCGTGCGTGTCTATGGCTTGCTCGATGTATTCGTCCCTTGTCCTGCGTTACGAGCTGCCAACGCAGTCGCTGGCTCTCGAGTCGGTGTCGATTCCTGGACGTATCGCCTTCTGCTGGCTGGCTGTACCGCCCGCCACGATCGCCGCTCGCACCACGCCACGCGCACCACCAACCGAACCATCCCGGTCACACACATCGTGAAAGCGGTTCAAGGCGCTGCCATTGCATCGAGTTTGACAGAGTACGGGACATGGAAGGCAGGCTACGACGAAGGCAGGTCGATGACTTCCTGCAGCGCGCCGATCTGGCGTCGCGCTACTGAGACGGCGCGCTCGAGCATCTCGTACGCCCTCGTGCGCGGCTGCAGGCCTTTGCCGTCGAATCGAAACCCGCAACGAGGGCATACCTTGAATTGCGGGTTGTGGAACTCGCCGCCGCCGAACATGTCGATGGACACGATGCGGAGGATGTACTCGTTGGGCCCGTAGTTTTTCAGCAGGCGCTGGCGGAGCTGCAGGCCGTCGGTCGGCGGGCGAGGCGGCTCTTCTGAGTCGTCCAGGGGCTGCGCAAGTGGATTGAGGGCGTGCTGCGTCAGGTCGTCATCGTCCGAGCCATGTTCTTCGTCCGAACCCGAAAAAGGACCACCCTGGTGGTCGTTGCGCTCGTCGTCGACCTCCATGTCGCTGTTGGCGCGTCCATCGTCGTCGTCGTCGTCGTCGTCGTCCGAAGATGAGTCGGAAGCCGTCTCCTTGTCGACATACCTAGTTCCCTCCTTGAGCATCGCAACGACTGTGGTGAGGAGGAAGATATCCCACGGGTCTTGGTCGCAAGTTGTGCACGTCGAGTGTTTCGGAAATTTGTCCGACCAGCGACCGAGTATCTCGTCGATCTCGACTTTGCGCCAATGATGCAGCTTGTGGAGCTGCAACAGCACGTGCACACCGATGCGGGCCTCGTCGGATGCGCGCAGCAGGCCCCAGTCGGCGCCAAGGGTCAGGCGCGAGCAGCTTTGAACAGCTGTGGGGGTGCGGATGAGCGCACCGGCCTCGATCATTTCGGCGAGCGCGGCGAAGGGGTTCCAGCCAACTAACTCGTTGGGATGATCGATGCAGTCCATCAGGTCGGCGATAAAGAGCTCGAAGATCTGGAAGAATGCAAATGATGTCAGTGTCAGTGGTGATCGCGTCGAAGCCGGGACGTCGAAGAAGCTTACCTCGAGAAGATGATCGTTCTGCTCGCCGGGTTTGCGAGCCTCGCTAACGTACAGATCGAACTAGTCGTGGCAAGAGGATGGATCTCGGAACAAGGGTCAGCAAAGTTGCAGGGTAGGACGACATGGCGGGGAGACGTTCTCAAGGACTTACGATATTGACAAACTTCTGAGCTCGCTTTTTGACGAAGCTCTTGCTCTCCCACTTCGAAACTTCGAGGGTGCTGCGGACGCTCGGGTGCACGAAGTCGCTGAACTTCTTCAAGCGCAAGTCGGCGCGCTTCCCGGGGTCAAGCAGCTGTGCAAAGAGCTTTGCCGGATTGTCGCCAGGAGCGCTCAGCCGCTGGCTCAGGACATTGGCCTCGACCTGCGTGGCACGGGCGAGGTCCTCGAGGTAGGCGTCGTCTTCGCCCAAGAGGTCGACGTCTGTGCCGACGGTGCTCTGCACCTCGTCGACAGACTCGTCTGACGCAGAGGCGAAGCGGGGCAGCCGAGCACGAGTGGACGACTGGTAGACAACATCGACCTCGGACGAGCACGACTCGTCATCGGCGTCGCACTCGCCCTCGCCCTCACTCTCCGAAAGGACAATCGGCTGTGTGGGGCGACGCTGCTTTGACCGCGTCGGGATGGCTGACGCTGGACCGGGCGATGTCTGCGTCGAGCGTACCATTGTGGATGGTAGCGCTGGGGGGGGGGGGGGGGGGGGGGGGGGGGGAGGGGGGGGGGGGGGTGTTGTGGGTTGGGTTTGGGTTGGGGCTGGTGGGGGTTGTGGTGGTGGGTGTGGGGGGGGGTTTGTGGGGGGGGGTTGG
>JALCCG010000091.1:0-23690 GCA_023212695.1 Sporisorium sorghi | reverse complement strand
TCGGTGGTAGGGCGCTTTTTGTTTCCGCTGGTTCGGGGGGGGGTGGGGGGGGGGGGGGGGGGGGGGGCGCTCAGAGTTGATGATGGCGGTTGCTGATGGTTGATGTCGATGCCGTCGATGCTGTGGATGCTGCGATGCTGCTGGTGTTGGTGTTGGTGGTGATGATGGCGATAGGTCGTCAGGAGCGAGACCTTCTCAAAGCTGAGTCGCAGGACATTGCCATTCAGTCGCCCAGTAGCGGCTGCGCACCACAGCAAGATTGAGATGCGGCAGCTCAGCAGAGCACGGCGCATCCGAAAGCAGCTCTGCTTGCAAATTGCGCATTGCTTTGCCTTTCCTTTCCCTTCAGTCGCCTTTGTTGTCGGCTGATGCGCCTCGTGACGAGGGGCGTGGCACACGAAGGCGGCTCGTCTGTCTGCCTCGCCGAGCGCAAGAGCCAGGAACCTCTTCTCGCGTTTGACTGAGCAGATCCGCCTCCGCCTGGTCCTGCAGCGAAAATCTCCACGCGTGTGGAGATGCGGACACTGCGACTGTGACTGCACAGAACAGCCTGAGGGCGCAAAAGAGTGACTAAAGACTCGTCACGCGCCCCGGCCTTGCTCTGCTCTCCTGTCGCGCCTGTTGCCAGGCACCTCTCGGCGCCATCACGGTGCGGCCTCGGTCGTCCTCTGCCGTCAAGTGTCATGCGCATCATCCTTGCTTTCGGGTGAGATTGCGTTGGGTGGCGTGCGTAAATGAGGGGCAGGCGCGTTGCGGGCGCGTAAGTTTGGAGCTTAACTTTGCACGTCGGTGCATTGCGAGTGTGATGTGCTAAGTGATCGTACATTGCTATTCCATCGGATTTGTTCGACCGGCCTGTTGGTTGCGATGCAAGGGAAAGGCAAAAGAAAAAGGTCAGCGTCTACTCGTTTGTCCCTTGTTGTAGCAGAGAGCGGAGAGAAAGCGCAACGACAAACTTACCTGCTCATCATCGTCCAGATCGCGGCTGCATCCACACAGCAACTCAGTCCACCACGGTTTGCGCGCGCCTTCTCGCTCGTCGTCGTCCGATCCTGCATGCTGGCCGATGCGCATACTCCTTGTGCTGCTGCGATCTCTACCCATGCTGCGCCCCACCGTTTCTATCCAGTCGTCATCCTCGGCGATGCCAAGCTCCCTGAACTTGGAACTGCTCGTCGACGTCCGCGCAGGCGGCGGTCTCGCTTCACTGTCCGTGCCTAGCATGCCCTCACCAAGGTCGCCGTTGATGTGAAGGCCCTTATTCCGCCCAGCAATCTCCATGGCAACTTGCTCGTCCAACCCTCCTTGGTGCAGCGTCGTCGACGTGGTTCGTGTCCGCCGCTGCGAATCTTGGCTGGACGCGAAAGGGTTCTCGCTGTCTCGAGTGCGAATCAAGTCAGAGGCAGATTCATCCTCCTCGTCGTCAGCTTCGGTGTCCGTCGCGACGATGGTGGGCATGGAGCGACCCTTACCCTTGCCCTTGCTGCTAGCGTAGCTGGCTTCCAATGCTTGTCGTTGGATGCTAGAAGCACGACCCACTGTAACAATGGGACGGGACGCTGTCGGTGCTGGCTTTAGAGAGGATCTTTTGGGAGAGAGGTGACTGGAAACGTCGGCCGTGCCACCCTCAGATGGGTCACGGAATGGATCGCGAGCGCTGCCGTTGGCGCGCTGACCGGGACCGTTCGTGGATGTTACACTGCCACTGCTTGCTTGCCTGTCGTGCGTGGCAGAAGAGACGCGCGAGCCGATGGGCGGCAGCTTTCTGTTGGGGCGATGCTCGTCTGAGTCCAGCGAAACAAATGAGCCGGCACTGTCGAACGAAGAGGGACTGGCGGGTCGATGCAAGCCTCGCGCGGCACCTGCTGTGGAGGAAGAGGCGGATTCTCGGCGTGCTGTTGGGTCGTGACGTCGTCGATCTGCCATCGAGGCTGTGTGTGACATGGCTGGACTTGCATCCGGATCATCAGCAAGTCGTTCGGACGACGGCCCAGCGCCCAAATTGTTCGTGTTGCCAGTGAAGCCAGTGGAACGCAGAATGGACAGCCGATGAGCCAAGCCGCCGGCGCCGGAGACGGTCGAGTTGCGATTGGAGACGAGCTTGGATGTTCGGTGAGCTTTGCGGCGTTGGCGCTCTTCCGCAGCCCAGCGCTCCAAGTTTTGCTGTACACGCTTTGCCTCGGAGTCCTCCTCGCTGGTGGGCGGGTACGTGGAGGGCGAGTAGGGCGTAGCGTGGGGGTCAGGCGAGTCGACACGCGTGCGCTCGTCGTCGAGTGCGTAGCCGTTGGCGGATGAGTTGTACGAGTCGCGGCCATGATGGTAGGAAGAGGAGTTGGCCGCAACGGTCTCGTCGATGGTGCTAAGCTTTTGGTGATCGAGATCAATATAGTGACCATTGCTCGGCTGCTTGCCTTTGTGCGACGAGGTGGGGCTGATGACAGGTTTGATCGAGCTTGATGGTGGTTTCGAGCTCAACTCCTGCTCTGACCAGGTCGTCGACGATGTTTTGCTACGGTGACCGAGCAGATCGGCTGTGGACGCTTCAGATTGCAAAGGTGCGGTCATGTCGGCATCGTGGTTGTCGGTGAGCGTCGAAGCAAACGAAGTTTCGGAAGCGTCTGGATCTCGCGCAAGGTGATGCCCGGACGCCTCTGCAAGCGTAGCAGAGGTGTTATCGACAGGAGACATGGCGGATCTCGAGACTGAGCGTGGTTGTGCCGTGTCTCAGAGGATGTTGCAGATCATCAGATGCGTGAAGGTCGCTGCCGCGCATGCACTGTGTGTGGGTTGATCAAAGACGATGTCGACAGCAGATGGAAGCAGGGCAGTCCCGGTAGCAGGACGTGATCTTTGTGTAGAGTCCAGTACCGTCGACGTTGAGGTAGATTGAAGTGGCAGGACAAAGAGGGCGGAACAGCGTTGAGTGATGCGACGGGTGATTCCAAAGATGCATGCGGCAACGACTGAGCCCGAATGAGATGATCGATCGAGAGAGCCGAAGATGGTGGTGAATGAAGTTGGACAAGGTTTGGCGGACGCAAGTGGCCGAGGCGTTGAGTCGTCGTCAAGAAGACAGACAGCCAGAGACAGACAGACAGCTGCTTGACAACGGAGCAGCTCAGCGCTTTGGTGACTTTTGAGA
Organism: Sporisorium sorghi; assembly: GCA_023212695.1. Classification (NCBI taxonomy): domain Eukaryota; kingdom Fungi; phylum Basidiomycota; class Ustilaginomycetes; order Ustilaginales; family Ustilaginaceae; genus Sporisorium; species Sporisorium sorghi. The sequence goes on along the minus strand of JALCCG010000091.1, from coordinate 20,548 downwards.
CAGACAGACGCGCTGTGCCGTGCTGTGCCGTGCTGTGCTGTCCTGTGCTATTCTGTGCGGCTGCTCAGAGCCTAGGCAAATCGCACGGCGTTCGGCTATGGTGCGTCTCTGCGCGTGTGCAGAGAGCATTGAGAGAGGAAGGAGACGAGAGGAAATTGCGCTGGAGCGCTGTGCATGATTTTCTCGAAATTCTCCTTTCCGTCAATTTTTACCGCAACCCGGCTTGAAGCGCCCGAAAGTGTCCAAAAAAGAAGCCTTTTTTTTTTTTTTTTTTTTTTTCCCCACGCAGCGGCAGAGCAGCAGCGTGCAGAGTGAGTGACATGAGACTCAAAGAAAGATCGACAGGGGTCTGTCTTGGTTATGCGGCGATTGCGAGACTCAAAAAGAGAGAGAGAGAGAGAGGGGTCCATGATGTGTTTGAGCAATCGACACTTTTGCTTGCTTCGTTCCGTAGAGCTCTTCCTTCGTCTTGCTGGAGATGTGTGTGGTCTTTTGCTTGCCAAGACCGAGAGATGAACGGCTTCTTGTCAGTGGTCCGTTGTGCTGTGCTGTGCTGCGCGCTGCCTCCACCTGTCAGCGTCGGCCCCACGTTATGAAAGGATCGATTGTTCCCTCAGCAGACCCCGCAGATTTGAAACGCAAGCGGCGACATTTCAACTTCCTTCTGCATCACACAAGTGCGCTCCTATCACAAGAGTCCTCGCAAAAGCGGGCTTATACCGGTAGAGTGACCATGGCGGACTTGTGCGGAAGGTCAACCAAGAGCGATTTTTGGCGAAATTGTCAATTGGATATTGCCCTAACAATCCTGAAAATTTCGCAGGTTCGCTGCTCAGAGACGCGTCTCAGATCTTGGCTGCAAGCTTTTGCACTTGAAGCACCAAAACACGCTTTTTTCCAACAGAGACACGCCTCGGTGAGAGCAGCTCGAGAATCACGCGACGGATTCCTGAACCTGCGTCGAGACCATCGGCAACACCTTTGTGACCTCCATCTTTCTCTCCATTTACGATAAGGTCACCTGGCCCTTCCATCCGTCAGACAGTCGCAATCTCGGCTCTGTTCCGAAAAGCGGTGCTGCTTCAGGTGCACTCCGTTCTCAACCGTCACTTGGACTGTATCGGCGCACCCGCAAAGACCAGGCACCGACGTGACATGCGATCCATCTCAGATTCGGCGCAGCGACTTGACTCTTGATCGTCACATCCAGGGCACTGCGATCACTCCTTTCTCGCTTCTCGCGCTCAGTCTATCTTCACAGTCCACAGATGCCGCGCGCTACGCTTCCGTCCTTCACAGCTACACCACCATCATCATCACCATCGTCATCCGTGTTGACCTAAAGAAGGCAGCAGCAGCAGCAGCAGCAGCGGCAGCATGCCCACTCAATCTCGCAGATCCACACGGCTCAGCACATCGGACCACGAAGATGGCCGTGTCTCGTCCACCACGTCGTCCAAAAGCAAGACTGCCTCTTCCTCTTCTTCAACATCCTCCTCGACACGGTCCTCGGCCGCATCTTCAGGCGTCATCCCCACCGTAGCTGCGCGCAATGCTTCCAATAAGCGGGCGGATCGAAAGGAGCGTCGTCTCGAGGACCTCTTGGACGACACCTTTGCCGCAGATGACACTCGCAGACTGGACATGAGCATAGGCGCTTTTCAGCCTGTCAAGACAGCTTCGACTTCATCCAAAAGAACTAGAGAGGATACCGAGGCGGCCGCACGCAAAATCAAGCAAGCAACAAGTCGGCGCGACGAGCCGCCAAAGCCAAAACGCAAGCTTCGCGAGAGTGAGTCTTTATTCTCCTTCACCGATCCCATTCCAAGTCCACAGCTGACCCTGACTGCCATCTCTTCCGCTCACTCGACGACAGCGCTCGCGGACGAGTCCGACGACGACTTTGTGTTCAGTCGCGAACCAGCTCGCAGGAACGGAGCAGCCGCACCGTCGTCATCTTCATCTTCTTCTTCCTCCTCCTCGGCATCAGCAAGTGCTCGGCCACCAACATCTCGCAATGGCGTACCGACTTCACTATCCAGCCGAACAGTCTTTGAGCCATTGCCAGATGAAGCAGGAGGTGAGACACCCATCATCCGAAGGAACCAGGCTTTCCGCGCAGGCCTCGAAAACAAGCCTCGCCGGCCGACGGGTCGAGAAGCCGAACAGCAATCACGCCGCAGCAGTCTCACTCTGAAGGGGCAACGCCGTGTTTCCTCCCTCCGCGATGGCACGGTGGCTTATCCTCACGAAGACGTGCCAGATCACGAGCTCTTCAGACACTGCAGCGATCAGCTCCCTCCCGTGGTGCGCATGAAGCATCTCGTAGGCTGGATCCTCAAGCGATCGCTCGACATTGCCAGCGGCAAGAAGGATCTGCCCGTTCGTCCTCGCGACTCGGCAAAGAAGTCCAAGGGCAAGGCAAAAGAATCCAACGAGCTTCCCGTCTTTACCGAGGCCGAGCTCAAGCTTGTCCGTTCGAGGGACTCGGAACTTGCTGCCGTGCTCGAGCAGCTTCTCACCGACTTGAACCAGGGCGTGTTTGGCGTCAGCTGGATGGCACACGACGAAGAGGTAAGTTCTCGGTGCAATTCTTGGGCTGTGCGGAACAAGGGCGGGACGAGCGTTACTGATCCCAATCTTTCTCAACGGCGAATCGTTACACAGACCGAAAAGAAGCACTTGCAACCGCATCCGCGAAACGAGTCGAATCGAAAGGCTGCCGCACAACTGTCTGCCATTGTCGACGCCATGCGCAACGAGTCTCAAGCATGGAGCAAAGAGCTGACAAGGCTGGAAGACTACGAAGCCGAGACGGCCAGGCTAGAGGCTCTCCTCGAGGAAAACAGCGTGGCAGAGTCCGGCGACGTGATAGCATGGGATCGCGCCGACTTGGACGAAGCTGGCCTACAGCAGCTGCGTGACGCTGAAGCCGCTGTAGAGTGGTTGCAACGACTGCAGGGAGATGCGCCCACAGAGGCAGCCAAGCCCAAATCTCGCTCCAAGGGCCGTACCTCGAAAGCAGCGGCAGCGCGTCAGGATGATGGAGATGACCTCAAGGGCACCGAGCATGACCCGCGATGGAGTGACGTCGAGTTCAATGTGAGTATTGTCGGGGCGCGGCGTTGCAAAAGAGAGATGATCGATGAGCTTGCCTTACTGACATCTTTTGACCCTGAATCATTTTCTTGCAATAACAGGTGGATCTCTTGCGCTCGCAATCGCACCAATTCGCACAACTCGAATCGCTCGCCGGGAGATACATCCGCACCGTCTCGGCACACGCAGCACAGGCACTTCGCGATCGCACGTCATCGAGCAGTGCACTCGCCGGCACCTCATCCTCCAGCTCCAAAGGAGGCCGTCGCAAGACCGCCGCGGGCAGCAGCAGCAGCAGCAACAGCAAGAACGGTCGCGGCGGCGGCGGCGGCGGCAACGAGCGTCTCGAAGTGCTTCTCAGTGGCGTTCGCGAGTCAAGGTCCATTTCGCAGCCGGGCAGCGGAGCAGCAGCATCGGTAACAACAGCAGACCAGAGCCTCGCCGATGTCAGCGCAAGCATGGTCGCCGTCGAGCCGGACGAAAGCGACCCTACAGATCTGCTGAGAGCGCTGGCCCGCATGCCTACCCGGCCTGCTTAGTTTGTACAGTTGCAGGAGAAGATACCATGCCATCAGTTTATCCAGGAGATCGATTGTTTTGCGTTTGTTTCTGAGGCGAGTGTGATATTGAGTGGAAGTGTGCAAGGTGAGTCGGGTGTGAAGGAGAGTCATGCGTGACGGCGAGTTAGGAATGAGCTGGTAAGACGAGATCGCGGCTGGTTCGACAACCATGTCCAGCGCACAACTCGGCTCGATACGGCGTGCGCATCAAGCAAGCGTATGCGGATCGAAAGCGGTTTCCCCCGGTGTCTGCACAGAATGTATCCGACGCTTTGCTGACGATGATCCCGATTCTTACGCTGAGGGTCCGACTCAAAAAACATCTTGTCTGGCGGCCATCAAGCTCAGACACAGTCTTGAGAAGAGCAGAAAGGATAGCATCGTCGCATTGCTTGTTTCTTGGAAATCAGTCTAACCTCGGTGTGCGACCTTGGGTTCCCATGCGGACTGTCATCGCATCGCATCAAAGACACAGTGTCAGCGTAAAACTCTACGAAATGGCTTCGCTCGGTGCTCTGACAGGTGAGTGGACGTACAATCTTAGGCTTGGTCGTGTTGTAAGTCTTGAAGGCGCCCCTTGTGCCCGTGATATTCTCGCGCGGGGTGGTCATCCAAGACTGCGTCATCTTCTGCAACCCTTCATCCTCGTGAGGGGGGTTTTTGCGGATGTGGTGGAGCCACGAGTGCCAGAGCGGGTCGACTTGGGAGGCGTTGAACTCGTTGTCCGCGGCATAGTCGACCCACCGATGACGCAGGGGAAGCTCGTCGTGGTTCTCGTAGTACTTGTTGCCATTTCTACACACGTGGAATACAATGTCAGCGATCTAGCACGGTACAGTGCGTGCTGCCGTTGGAAGAGAGGGCAGCGCAGCGCTAAAGTGGTGGGAGGCTGTGCTTACCTGTCAACACCAACAAGACGACCCGACTTGGCGTCACCAATGTAGTTGAGATCGCGCCAAAACTTGCGCAACCCTTCCTTGCGGATGTAGTTCACCGTGCGTGCGAGCGACATCGTTACTGCTTGCCAATGACGCTGTTTGTGAATCGACGATCGGTGCTACGGCTGCAACTGCTGGTGGTGCTGCTTGTCGCTGATAAATCCGCTGTTTACGGTGGCTGCTCCTGGACTCGCGTAGACCTGTGTGAGTGTGGTGGAGAGTCGCAATGTGCAAGAGCAGCGTTGACCGTATGTGATGGAGAGTGAGTGAGAGGAGACAGTGGAGTGCGAAACGCGCGATCTGCGATTGGCCCAAAACGTTCGCTTCCGAAATTTCGACTTGCCCCGATGGGGGTGCTTTCAAATCGGGGGATCTATTTCGCCACGTCAAAATCCGCTTGTGTGGCCGATGTGACGCTCCCATTCCGCGCGTCGGGTGTGCGTCGCTGCTTGACGCCGTGAGACCGGCTCAGCGTTTTGAGAGAAGGGTCACAGAGAACCGTTCCGGCTGCGGCCCTCCAGACCGGGCTCACTGCGACACTGTCTACTCAAACAAGGAGCTTCGCCGACAAGGGCGTGTGAGCTGAGCTGCCTCGTACCCTGCTCCCGAGGTCCACTGACATCCAGGCCGTGACGACGTCCACTGAGCACGGGAAGAACCAGCCAGCCTCGGCAAAGCAAGTATCGCCCGGTGCCGTCTGTCCTTCAGTGGAAAGCGTTTGACAAGCAGCGGGCAACGTCGAGTCGGTTGGAGCGAGCGCTCATCCTCGCCGCACTCTCTCACACAATCAGACCAAGGTCGAGATGCGAAACAAACGATTGCAAAGAAACGAAATCAACATGCTACCAACCTCGTTGGCGCTACGCTCTTCCTCCGGCAGCGGAAACACCAGAAACGATCTCCCCTTAACGCGCCCACAACGAAGCCCACACAGCATACACCCACTCCCCGACCCCCAAATGCGGCAACCACGGCCCATCCGGGATCAACCAACCCGCCCCACTCCCACCAGCATACCCAACACCACCGCCCATCACAGCTTTAGCCACCCTGACCCCGCTCTCCCTCACCCACCCTTGCGGGCCCGCACCAAACCTGCCCCCCTCCACACTGAACCGCATCACGCTCTCCACCGCACCTGCACCCCACAACCCCGCCGCCGTCGTAACCGCCATCCCTCCCGGACGATTATCGTCGCCTGGAGCCTCGACATCGCCCGTCGAAGGCGCAAAGTAAAACCCTGCGACCAACACCATGTAGCTCAAAATACAGATCGTGCCGCGGTAGTAGTTGGAGCGGCTCTCGATGTACGTGTACGTGAGCAGGAAGACGCTAAAGATGATGGCGATCACGTCCCACCTCGGGAAGATGAGGGTGAAGCTGCGATGGATCAGGTTGTCGTCCGCGACGCCTGCGTTGTAGTAGGCCGAGAACACCACCATGGCTGGGATTTGGATGAGACACACCTGCAGCGCATACGCCGATCCAATCTCCATGGACAGCGCAATGTTGCCGTTGATCGCGAACGACATGGCGTTCATGAACTCGGTCGTGTTGGGCACGAGCGCGAAGAGCGTAATGCCCAAGAACTTTTCGTCGATCCCGGAGCCGTCGAGCACGACGTCCACCACATCCACAAGGATTTCGGCAATGATGGCGTACAGCACGGTACACGAGAGCAGCACGGTCAGCGAAGTACCCCTCGACCACGAAGGCGCATCGTGGCCACCGTGACCCTCGGCTTCCTCTGCTGCGCCCCCAGCCTCCTCGAGCATCGAGACGTGCTTGCCGTGCTGCTGCTGTTGAAGATGCTGCTGTTGCTGTTGCTGGTGGTGATGCGGGTGACGGAGATGATCACGGTCGCCAGCCGCGCCGGCATGCTGCTGCTGCTGCTGCTGAAGCACCTTATGGAACGCAGAAGCCGTAAGCGCCACAGCTCGATCGTACTCCTCCTGACTGAAATGCTCCGGCAGCTGCAAAGGTCGAGGTCCATCCTGCGTCGCATCCGTCCCCTGGCGTGCGTGGCCGCCAACCGAAGAAGGCGGCGCCGTCGCCTTGATCGTTCCCGGATTCGACCCAGCAGCGCTCACGGCCGACGAGTGACCCATCGCACCGCCACGCTCTCCACTACCACCAGCACCACCAGCAGGATGCGTGGTCGGCAGCAGCTGCTGCATCACCGCAGCAGGCACCAGTCTTTTGTAGATTGAAGCTCGTTGCGCCGAAGGCAGATGGGCCAGCGTCGCCTGATTCGGCACAATGTGCTGACCAGGCTGGACAGGCTGAGGATTCTGCCAGATCTGCGAAGCGTGCGTACGCAGCGAGAACCACAGCCCGACTCCGTACGAGAGCACCAGGATCACCGTGCACGTGTACATGAGACCACGAACGTTCTGCTGGAAGAACGGATCCGTCGCCGGTGGGACATGCTCGTAGAAACATCGTCGACAGCTCCACGTATCGCCAGGAACATTACCGGTGGGGCATCCCTCGCACGTGAGCTGGAACGTGCCGTAGATCTGATAGAACAGCGTCGGTGTCAAGATACCAATAATCGCCATGATGAGCATGGTGCTCGTCACACCAGCCGATCTGGCATTGAAGCGCTGCTCCTTCCTCCTCGTCGCACCGGAGCACATCGACAGACCGGGCATGAGCAGCACGCCCGCCAGGATCGATCCAATCAACGAACCTTCGACGAGCCTCGCCTTCTCCTGCGTCAGCGCGATCGCGTACAGGATAATCTCGATGATCGAACCAAAGGTCGCGTTGATGACAGCACCCATACCGATACTACTCTGGGCGCTGATACTCGCCACGGCCATTCCGATAAAGTACGACAGCGGGATGACACTGCCAAGCGCGAGCATGAAGATGACACCCTGACCCGAGATGAAAGCCAAGAAGCCATGCTTGATGCCGTGGTGCTCGACGTAGCGCTCGATGACGAAAAAGTCGAAAATGGTGAAGAACACGAGCGGCAGCGTATTGACGAACAGAATATTGACACCGCCCACCGTGTACTTGTAGTACTGGCCACCAACAGCACGGTAGGTGCAGAGCAAAATCTTGCTGCGTCGCTGCAGCGTCACCTTGCCCGCGTTGATCGACTTGGGACGCGGCGCAGGCTCACCGGGCTTGAGCGGCAGGAAGAACTTTTTGGCAGCACCGGCGATCTCGTCGATCTCGCCGTGTTGATGATGCACCTTGTCCATGCCGGGAGCCGAGCGGAAGTGAAGAGCAAGCGGACGCGTGGCGAGATTCTTGAGCAGCACCCAGGTGAGCTTGGCCATGGGGATGGGGAAGACCATGCCCCAGCAGGCAAGGCAGACGAGACCCATGAGTGGGAACAGAAGCAGCCCGTAGAACATGCCAAACGCCGTTCGACCACCGATACGCTGCGCAGCGCCCACATCGTGACCAGCATCGTCCTGCACATAGCCATAGACACGCTGCTCGGCCTCGATGCGTTCCGAGTCGGTGAGCTGTTGTGCGCTCCGTGCGTCATCGGTGGCTCCATAGTCGTTTGCCTTGGCCTTGCCCTTGAGCGAGCTGGACTCGTCGTGTTCCTCGTGCGACGTGTGGCTCGACTCGCCGCCCTGCTCGGAAGCACGCGGCGTGGACCTACGCGCCTCGGAGCCGCTCGACGAACCAGCATCGGCACGGAGCGTATCGTGCTGACTGTTGATGAGCGACTCGGGACGCGAGTTGAACGGGACAACATGAGCATGGTCATGAGGGAAGCGCGCGGCGACAGGCGTAAAAGAGTTCTCGGTCCACTGTGTGTCGGCGCCGGCGTCCAGGTTGTCACTAGCCCCAGCCATGCGGTCAGCGCTGTCCGGACCAACCTCGACTTCGACGTACTTGCCAAAAGGCCAGAAGAGGTATCCGCCGAGTTCCCACACGACTCGCGCATATCGAGTGCCGCCAAGTGGCACGACGTTGATGATGATGGAGGCGAGGTAGCAAATGAGCGAGAGCCAAGAGCCAAAGAAGATAGTCCAGAGAATGTTACCGGGGAGAAGATGGCGCTCCGCCGCGGCGCTGGGGATGGAATGAAGGGCAATCTCGGCGTTGCGGGTGACGGAGCGCGATTTCTTGTAGAGCGCAGGCTTCCAGATGGGCAGACCGAAGGGATGCTCAATGTTAATGGCGTCCTGTCGATCCTTGAGGGTATACTCGACATCCTGATCGTCGGTGATGTCCTCGTCGTCGTCATCGTCGTCGTCGTCGTCGTCGTCGTCGTCGTCATCATCATCGCCATGGCCACCTTCGACATCATCGTATTCACCCTCTACGCCCTCGTCGTCGTCATCGAGGCGAGTGCCGGCGTCATCAATAGTCTGATCATCGAGATCGTCGCGACGTCGTCGATCGGCGAGACTGGCGATGGTGTCTCGGTCCTCGTCCTGATCAAAGTCGTGGTGATCGGCATCATCGCGAACGCTGCCTGCGACGCTGGAGCTTGCATCGGTAGCAGCACGACCGCTGTTGGAGGGCGGGCCGAGGCTGGCAAAGAAATCGTGAGCAGCGGGAGCAGGAGGGTGAGCGTAAGAGGTGCTTCTGGGACCGATGGTGCTCTGCTGTCCGTGGCTGATGCCGCTGAAGCGATTCTGGACGCTGGTCTGCGTCGAAGTGCGACGGATATGGCTGTGAGGGGAAGGGTAGGCAGCAGCCGACGAGAGTTTGCTGGTCTGTGCGCCTCCTGGACTGGGCATTGCGGGCGTCGAGGTGGGAGAGAGGACGCCCGGTTGCTGTTGAGCGTTGGCAGCAAATCCAGGAGGCGGGAGGGTGATGGTGGTGGGGCGTGCGGACCGATCGGGTCGAGGCGAAGGCGAGGTGGGACGCTGACTCAAAAAGGCCGAGCTGGGCTTGAGACTGGGAGAGAGCAAGGCGGGATTGGAGGACTGGGCATAGGCGGCGACCGACTGACGGGATCGCTCCTTTTCGGCTTTCTTGCGCAGCGCCTTTTCGCGCTGACGAGCCTTCATTCGACGACGCACGAGCTCCTCGCCTCTGTCGTGCGGTTGGACCTCGTCGTCTTCGTCGTCCAAAGGACCGAAGCGACCAGAGTCGGCAGCATCCAGGTAGTCGTCGTCGTCGGCGCGATAAGCTTTGCTCTGTCTGCGGGCCTTGCTCGAGTCGCGTGTATTGGCCGAGGGACGACGCGGCTTGTTGTTGTTGGTGCTGGCTGCAGTCATGCCGCTGGTGGAACGAGAGGGCTCGACGAGCAAACCAGGTCGGCCGATGGATGTACCCTGACGAACTGCATTCTCGGTGGAACGACCACGGAGCTGGGATCTGCGCCATGGGTCAGCGTCGTCCTCGCCGGCTGAGCTGTACTCGGAGGCCGACATGGCGGAGACAGTTTCGAGATCCGAGGTGGCGTACGAGACGGAGCGCTGGTTGTGCGAGCCTTGCCTTGGCAGTGTAGGGCGCGTCTGAGGTGTGCGCAGCAGGGACTTTGAGAAAAGAGCGGCAAGACGTCAGTTGAGAATTGTGATCACCAACAACAGCATACTCTCGGAGAAAAACTCACATTGGCTTGACTGCGACCGGCGATCGAGTTGTTGGAGTCGTCGTAGGATGCGGCGTGTCTATCGCTGCTGACCGAGTAAGAGGATGACGAGGGACGATGTTGACGCTGCGAGGTAGCGGAAGAAGGGGTGTCGGTAGGCATCGGAGGACGCAGATTGGTGTTGGGTCGTAGTGTCGACGTGCCCGATGGCTTGGAAGCAGAGGAAGGGTTGGATTTGGCTGAGGCTGACGAGAGCATGTGACTCTGCGTGGGAGTGGTGCTGAGCGATGCACCGTGCGAATCGTCACTCGCACCCGGCGTCGTCGGTTGGGCCGAGGTAGCAGAGAGGAAGCGCTTGTCAGCGCCGCCGCTTGGACTCGACATGCTGGATCACAACGGGAGCAAGTCCGATCGACTGGGTGGACTGTGTTGGCTGCTGGTCAGATAAGCACACCAAGTGCTGGCCGCATCAAGTCCGCGGGTGAGATCGCGGATGATGAGTTGCTAGATGTTGTTGGTCGATGTCGAGAGAATCAATGAGGAGAAGTAAAGATGTGATGGTGAATGGTGGTCGCAATGTGAGTTCGAGAAGGGGATGGTGATTGAAAGCTGTCGATGCATCGACTCAGCTGTCACCCCAAAGGGCAAGTTCAAGATACGTTTCGCACGCATTCAGCGCACGCACGCATCCCACGCAGATGTGAAGCGTCGCTTGCAGACAAAGTGTGCACCCACCCACCCAAAAAAGGGCTGAGCTGCGAGCGCTTACTCTGCGCAGAAGTGTTGTTCTAGCCAGCCGAATTTTCCCTCTCTCTCTCTCTCTCTCTCTCTCTCTCTCAGGGGTCAAGTCAAGCAGCAGCAGCAAGCAGCGCGTGTTTGTGGGTGTGTTGCTTGTGTTGACAGGGGCGCAGTGCATTCTTTTTCCTCGCTGCTGCCTCAGCTCGAATGCCGTGTTTTTTTGTTTTTTTTTGTTTTTTTTTTTTTTCCGAGCTTCGAGTTGTCTCAAGATTCTACGCGAGCCGAGCGAAGCTTTGTGTGCGCGTGCGCCTGTTTGAGCTGTTTTTGCGGGCCACATCGGAAATACTCGCGGTGTGTATAATTGATACACAGGCTAATACAAAGTAGGTGTATGGTTTCTAATGCAGCAGCTGATGTTGTAACGCTACACATGGTCTGTATTAGCGCTAATATAGCGAGCTTATGTAAGCATGACATAAAAAATGACATAAAAATCGAAAGGGCTCGAGCCTGGTTCGAACCCTGATCCAGTCAGTCCCCAATCTAACACATTTCCGAATTTTACGTTTTTTTTTCCACTGCGCCACCGCGCATGCTTTTTTTAAGGGATCTGGACGCCTTCCAACTAAGTACCACACAAAATTCGAAAATCCAATGAATCTACCGTACGAAAAGGTAGGTCTAACATTTCCTGGCGCTTTTTTCGTCCGGCTGTATCAAAGCTGATACAACAGCTAGTACACACACTCTGTATCAGTCCAAACCGTTACACCACTAATACACATGCTTGCTGCTGTATCAAAACCAATGCACAGCTCACATACAATGGCTGTATCAGTGCTGTATCAAAAAGTGCTGATACAGAGGCATTGTATTAGCCGGTGTGGTTGTTACAAATCACTCGACTTTTTCCGATGTGGGCTGGTGGGTCTGTTGTTAGATCGGATGTCACTCGGTCACTTCAGCGAGAGCATCCCTCTGTATGCCTCCTCATCCGACAGTCGGATGTCGCCATCAAGCGCTCTTTCAGGGAGAGCAGCATCAGGGATAAATGGACCGCCAGAGCGGATGTGAATTTCTCGACCTTCTTTTCCGGACCCCTTTTTTTTATTTTTTGTCTCCACAAAATCATTTCCCAAAAATTTCGCACCTGCCAAAGCATCTTTTGCCAACATCTCTTTCCGCTCTCGTTCCTCTCACGACCATCAGCCTGCTCCAAGATGGTCAAGCACTCGAACAAGCTCAAGCGTAAGCGCCCGCTCCCTCTTTCCCAATATTCTCGTTCTTGCACTCACTCAAACCATTATCGTTGCGTTGTGTATAGGAGCGGACCGACGAGCGCCCGATCCAGGGCTGCAGGTCGACTTTGAGCCTGCTTCCACCTCTACCGGTACCGCGGCGCAACCGTACAAGCCGTTTCAGCACTCGCAGCCGCAGCAGCCCAAGAAGCGCACCGCATCATCAGCGACAACGGGAAAAGCTGCAAGGGCGAAGAAGCAGAAAGCCATCGAGAGGGCCGACAAGACGAATCAGAAGTTTGTGGTTAACAAGGCTAAGGCGGAACGCAAGAAACTGATGAAGTCGTGAGGCGCAGCAGCCAAGGGGGATGGGATGCGAAGGCAAGCGAGGATAAGGGATAGGTAAGAGAAGGGACAAGGAGTCGGCATTGAACATCCGAAAACAATTGCTTTGGACTCGACAGGCTAGACGGCACGCAGGCGCTTCTCGCCGACACCAGCCGCGAGCTCACCACAGCTATGCCAGGGGCGCTCATGGCGCTGTTCAGGACCGCAGCCGCTCATTCCTACACACACGCACCACACGCAAGTAGCACAAGGATACCTCATTAGCAGCGCATACATCGCACCTTTACTCGGCAGGCTTCCTCCTCCTCTCGCTAACAAACGCCTCGATCCTGCTTCTCAACTCTGTGTCCGGCACGACATCGTCGATCTTCAACGGCGACCTATTGAACGGGTCCGTGGCATCGCTCAACAGATGCGCCTTGATCGTCGACCTATCCACCACGGCTCTCGAAGTAGGCAGCAGCACGGGGTCCTTCATGAGCGTCGCCATGAGCGGGTCCAAAAACTCGTCCGGTACATCGCCGAGGTCCTCCTCCTCATCGCGCTCTGCCTGGCGCTTCGCCTCGATCTGCGCGATCATCGCCGCCCACGCTTCGAGCTCGGGCGGGCTCTTGAGCATGTACCGTTCCGCCAGCGACCCCGCTTTCGCAAACACGGCGCGGGAGTAGCTCCGCTCATCCCGTGCAATGGCGGCTACGAACTCACCGCGCGCACACAGGTTGAGGTAGACGGACATGATCATACGCAGCAGCGTGCGCGGCTCGAAGCCCACCGCTTTGGGCTGCGCCACTTTGAGGTTCTGGCACTTGGGGCCGGCCATGAGGTCGAGGTTGTAGTCCAGCATCGCCGCCAGCCGATCGACCACTTCGGGCGTCATGAAGGCGGAGGGCGTTTCGGCGGTAAAGTCGATAAGGAGGCGCATGAATTCGGTGCCCAGCTGCAGGTCCGATTTGATCTGCCCCTCGAGTTGGCGGATGTGCGATTCGCGCTCCTGCTGCTCCTGCGTAGGGGTTTCGGACGACTCGGACTCGGTCTGCTTCGTATGCAGCTCCTGCAGCTTGTCCAGCGCGTCGTCGAGCAGATACGTTACATCATTCATGAGCCGGTTGATGAAGACGACAAAGTCCGACTCGCTCGCCTGCGCCTGCCGGTGGATCTGCTTGCGATGCTTCGGATTGCTCCAGATCGACTTGAAGATCTGCGAGAGGTGGTAGCGCATGTTGAACTTGTCGTAGAACTGCGTATGGCTGCCCGTGTTCTCGGCCTCGATCCAGAAGTTCATCAGTGCCGGGACCAGATGCTGCAGCGCCAGCGCGTGGATGTTGAGCGTATCGCTGAGCACGCCGTTGGTGTGACGGCCCCATGGGATGACATTGTAGAACAGGATTTCGGCGAGTTTGGCCTTGAGGAACGGGTTCTTGATGTACCACCCGGAGCTGAGGAACGTGGTGCAGAACGTGACGAGGTCGTTCTTGGCCGACTCGCTCAGCGGCGCATTGACGCGCGAGATGAAGAGCATCACGTCGCAGATGTCCTCAAACACGTGTTCGGGCAGCATGCGGAAGCGCGTCGGCACGTCGTGCGGCAGCGACAGCGTCGCCTGCGGATGCGGATGCTTCGAAGTGGGCTCCGCCACGCGAATGAGCCACGTCATGAGGAAACAGTTGAACGTGATGACCTTTTGCAAGAACTCGGGCGCCAGGAGCTGGCTCTGCGCTGCGTAGATCTCGCCGTGCAGCCGCTCCACTTCGGCTTTGGCGCGTTTGAGGAAGCTCTCGTACTGCGCAGCTTGGGGCAGCGCCGACCACATTGCGCGGTCCGCCTCGGTCTCTGCGATGCGCTTCTTGATCCGGCTCATCTCTTTCTCCTTTTCCTCGGTACGACGCACTGCTTTTCCGAGGCCCAGGTTGTTGAGGCGCACGGCAATGTAGAAGACCTCGGTGATGAAGTTGGCCGGCGCACCAGCTGGCTCGGCTTGGCCTTGCTGCGTCCATTCTTTTGCTTCGGCCTCGGTGGCGTTGATGCGCGTGAGGTCCTGGATGTCGAAGCGTGTCTGCTTGCGCAGATACTCGAGATCGATACGATCAATCTTGGTCAGTCCTGCATCCATGAAAGGCTCGGCGAAACGCAGCAGCATCTCGTACAGATTCACCATGAACCCATCGCTGGCTACGAGCTCCTGTCGCACCTGCATGGCGCCTCGCTTAGCATTCAAGGCGCAGGCTCTGGCCCAGTAGGCGAGCACCTTTTCGCGCGCCTGCGCACTGGAGCGCACGATGGCGTTGAAGATGCGGAAATTGAGCGTGTGTACGATCTCCATGGTGCTCTGGATGCTGCGAAAGTTGCTGTCCACCTCCTGCGGGTTCTGCGTGGCTGCGTTGGGGAAGTAGTGCTGCGTGATGCTGGGATAGGCGTCGGGAAAGGCCGAGAGGCGCAGCACGGGCCCAAAGAGCGAGTCGAGCTCGATGCGAGAGCCGGTGGTGTTGGCAGGGTCAAAATTGGCGAGATGTGCGAGCATATTTGCGATGGGCTTGATCTCTACCGCTTCGACGATGGCGTTGACATACGGTCTCCACTCGAGGCCAGCGATGGTGAGGCCTTCAGTAGGTTTGGCGTTGGCTGCGAGCGGACCAGCAGCGCCTTGCTGCGCACCTGGCATTCGACCCGCGAGCAGCTGCGCGATGACCGACTGAACATCTTGATTGGCAAGAGCCTGGTTGAGAGCAGCTGGGTTGACACCGCCAGCTGCTGGTGCTGAGCTCGCGGCTGCTGCCTGGGTTGATGATGACGACGATGCACCAGGAGCATCGGCACCTCGATCGCCGTCGCGAATCCTCCTTGTAAGCTCTGTGAATGCAGGTCCGAGGATCTCGTCGAGTCCTTCGTCGTTGCCGAATCGGGCGGCAAGCTCGTTCAAGAAAACAGGCAGATCGTCGCCGTCGACAGTCTCGAATTTGGACGTAAGATCGACTGTGCTATGCGAAGACGAAGCGTCTGAGCTGTAGGAGAAGCCGAAGCTCGAGATGGAAGACGAGACGCGCGTAAGACTGTCGACGAGCACCAAAGGCGAGAGCGGTGTGCCATTAGGCTTGGCGGCGTTGGGAAACATGTCGGGTGTTTGAAGCACCAATCCAGCATACGAGATGAGCAGCGCACGGATCTCGTGCAGCACAGCCATTGCCTGGGCCTGATGCGCAGCAGGGAGCGCCTTTCGCACACGGCTCTCCTCGACCCTCGCCTTCTTCCAACAAGCAACGAGATAGTCCCAGGATGTTTGGCCCTTTGGCAGACTTGCGAGGATGGTGATGTGCTCGGCATCGTCGCTCATGACATCGGCGTTGGGATCGAGGGAGAGACGCTCGATGAGGATCTGATCTGCGACCGAAGCGGTGAGGAGGAGTTGTGGAGAAGACGACGAGCCCGAGGAGAGTTCGTCGGCGAGTTTTTTGAGGAGCGTCTTTTCCCAGCCGCTTGCCTCTGCCTCCTGGCGGTCGAGTGTGACGTTGAAGATGGAAGAGACAGCCGTATGCTGCCACTGTTCGAATGAGGACGGCATCGCGATGATCTATAGCGCCACCGACGCTGGCGAACGAAGGACGCGCAGTCAAGCCTTGACGTGGAATTGGAGGGTATGCCAGAGGAATTGCAGTTGACGTCGTTGTCGAGTGGAAAGAATGCTTTCGACAGGTGGAAGCAAAGAAAGAAGAATCGAGATTGGACAAGTGATGGGCAAAAAGCGTCGCAAGCTACTCTTTTGAATTCGCAACGCGTGGCGCTGCGCAGAAGTGGAGGCTCCTCACCTCATCTTGATTCTTTTCTTCTCAACATCGTCCTCATCACCACCATCATCAACCGCACGCTCAACAGCGACATCGCAAGATGGTGCCCGATAACAGACTGGCTGCAAACACGTCGGACGCGGGCAGTGACACGGACGACGACGACTTTATTCCCGAGCCCGAGCCGTCTGCTGTCTCTGCGCCATCCACTACACACCAAAAGAGAGCGCCAGGCGCAGACGATGCGACGGACTCGGACGACGAGGCTTCCGACACTGAAGGCGCAGCAGGGAGCAGTGCGCTCGCCAGCGAGGAAATCGACGCGGATGAGCTGGAGGCGCTTAAGCGGGAGCGCGCGGAGCTGGTCGCAGCTGCAGGCGGCGAGGAGCGGCTAGGTAAACGCCGAAGACTGGCGCAGCCCACGCAAGCTGCAGAGCCAATACCGAACCAGTCGCAAGCGCTGCAAGCACAAGCGTTGGCGGAGTGGGAGGCGATCAAAGACGGCGATCAAGCACAGTCGAGCAGCTCCATAAGCACAGACGATATGGTGTCGATACCAACGACGTACAAGTTTGCCGGCGAGCTGCATACTTCCATGCGTAGCGTGCCGCGCTCGCACCCGGATGCGATCAAGCATCTCGCGGCTCAATCGGCCAACGCAAACACTGGCTCAGCGCCAATAGCAAAGGACTCGACATCCACGCCAGCACAAGCACCTCGTCGACCACCACCAGGCCCAAGACGCAAGAAGGGATCGTCGCTCGCCGCACTCTCAGCAGCCGCTACAGCTAAGCCGACCAAGCTCAACACGCTCGAAAAGAGCAAGCTCGACTGGGACTCGTATAAAGGCGATACGGCCAAGCTGTCGCAGCAAGAGCTGGACGAGCTCGAACATCAGACCAAGGGTGGTGGCAAGGGTTTGGGCGATATGAAGGGCTATCTCGAACGAAGGGATTTCTTGGATCGTGTCAAGGATCGAACAGGTCAGCCGTAGCGCGATGGAGAGAGAAAGAGCAAGTGAATTCAAAATGCTGATGATGCTAAAAAAGACTATAGAGGGTAAGCAGGTGCGAGACAGTGGAAAGAAGACGAAAGAGGAGTGTACGCTGACAGCGAGGACTGCAGAGCAGCACCGTTCGCGTCGAAAGAGAGAGACGGGATGCAAAAGGCCAAGATGTAAAGGCCAAGAAGAAAAGCGTCCATGATGAGCGAGTGTGTTTGTAATTTACTGTGTTGATGATGATGATGATGCATTCATCACTCTTGATGCCAAGTGGGTTTCTTGCGATCGCCTACACTGCGCAGATCCTTGCCTTCAGCAGCGAGCTCTTCGCGCAGCAGTGCCGAGGCGCGAGATCCACCGCCAGTCTCGTTGGGACTGTCGCCATCTCCACCCGACGATTCACCACCGCCGCCCATGCCGGGAGCAAACTCTGGATTGCGCAGAGCGTTGCGGAAGGCGTCGGCCATGCGCGAGGCTTCGTCCGAGGTGAAGGGTTGTTCTTCCGAGTATCGGTTGGACCTCGAGTTGCTCGCCATCATTGCCGTCGATGCTCCTACTCCGCCGGCGGCCCCTGCACCTGGCGCCGCGGTGAGTATGCCTGCGTCTTCGGCCTCGAGCATGTGCGACGTCTCGCCAGCGTGTCCACCATCAGTAAAGCTGCGTCCGGCCAAGGATCCAGCGGCTGCGGCCATCATGGGCGAAGAGCTTCGGTGGCTGCCCTCGCCGTACTGACGATTGCGTCGCCTTCGCAGCGCAGCCATGATAAAGTAGGCACCGGCCATGGCAGCGACAACAGCCAGGAAGCCGAGCACCGAGATGAGCACGATGGCATAGGTGGGCAGTGCGAGACCATTCGAGTTACCGCTGTTGCCGGTTCCAAGACGACCGCCGTTGGCTTGCGCTGTAGCTGTGGCTGTAATGACGGATCCGTTGGGCAGGGTGGCTGTGGTCGTGCCCTGAAGCGTCTCTGAGCCGCTGAGACCCGAGGCGTGCAAGGAGGACTCGAGGGCGGCACTGAGACTGGACTGGATGGCGGATACGGATGCGGATGCGGATGCGGATGCGGATGCGGATGCGGCTGCAGCTGCACTGCCGGTTGGACTGCTGGTCACGGTGCTCGCTGCGGCCGAAGCGGAAGAAGCAGCAGCAGCGGCGGCGGAACTGGAGGATGCTCTGGCTACAGCTATCGAGTAAGGGAGCGTGGTTTGGACTGCCGTGAAAGTAGCAAGGCGCGATGTGGTGCCGGTGAGCGGTTGACCGGATGCAAGCACGACAAAGTAGAAGGGCCACGAGATGTTTTGATTGGGTTGGATGTTGTTGGCAGCGGTGCGATTGGCCCACCAGAGATCTGTTGGTTCGAAAGAGAGCCTGTTTTGGCCGTTGTCCTGCGACATCCAGGATGTGACGAGATGGTCGGTGTCCTCTTGGAAAAGGTAGACATCGACATAGCCGCGTTGGGCAAAGAGAGGGTAGTTGGCGTTCCAGATGAATCTGCTCCAGTTGTTTTGGACGATGGTGGTTCCTGCGGTAGGGTAGCAGCTGAGATCCTCGTTGCCGACAAAACACGTTTCCTCTGCTGCTGTTTGACGACGCTGTTTGCTGGAGTGATCCGGGTCATTTGGCAGTCCCCTCGGATTCAATTTGTGCTGAACAACGTCGCGTTTGATCTGCATGACTTGGTCCATATCTCGCGCCCAGAAGGGACCGAGGATGTGTTCTCGCTTTGCTGGATCGGCGCCATGCTGCCGCACACGTCGATCAAAGTCGTCTGCGCGAACGAGGAGGTGCTCTGGTTCGTGTTGATTTCGACGCGTTGGTGGCGCGGTTGGTGCTGGTGCTGGTGCGGGTGCGGGTGCTGGAGATGGAGAGGGTGATCTTTTGTCGAGATGGTCCAAGATTGGGTCAGATGAGCGCTTGTCGAAGCTCTGCAGTCCTGACCTACTGCTCTCGCCGACGAGATGCATCTAGACGTGTAGCGCGCGGCAGAGTCGTGACGGTGTTGGTGGCGTTTGAAGCAGGAGCAGGTCGAGATGGGATGGCGGTAGATGATGGCCAAGCTTCAAGATATGCGTGGGACAGGGCACAGTCTGTGATTGCCTCAAAGAGAGAGAGAGAGAGAGAGAGAACCACTGGGAAAAGTGGGCAAAAGTCACACACTCAAGCCAGAAGCGGGGCATCCGAGCCTCGTAACGAAACGATCTGGCCAAGCCGAGTGTGAGAAAAAAAAAAAAAAATCAAATTCAGCCAGCGCGTTGCGCAGACACTGCACAAGCGAGTGCTCCTTGGAGCTTTTTCTAGCAATCACGATGGGGCTTGCAAACGGCTCTCTTCCAAGGAGCTAGCAAAAGTGATCGCAGTCACGTCGGCACAGATGAAGACGGTGGGACCATCACAGACACACACAAGCGGCGCGTGTGCTTCATTCAAAGGAGAAGCGCAATGAAAGGAGAAAGAAGAAAAGGGATCCGAGCTGCGCTTGTGCGGTGGGGAAGCGTCCACCGGCTTCATACGCAGAAAGAGGCGAGTTCGGATCGAATGTATCCAAGTTGGGTCGATCTAACGTGGTTGGTGTACTTATGGGACAGGTGTACTTGTGGGCCACTTCGGCGAAAACAGCCGCTGAGATTTTCCAAAATCCAGCCGTTGAGGAAATTCGAAAATTTGCAACTCCACACCAGTACATCGAAAACAGATGCTTTGAATTTGTGGAAAAAAAAATTCAACTGCACAGCAGTAATTTACATGTATTTTGGCCCACAAGTACACCTGTCCCATAACATCTTTTGCATACTTGTGAGATGTGTGTACTTGTGGTCCAAAATTTTCGCAAATTTGGCAGTGATCTGGTGTCATCTCACCATTTTCTGAGAGCACATCCTCATCAAAACACTGCTGATACATGCTGAAAAAGTTGGTGGCAGCCTGCTCCTTATCTTAGACAACACTCTCCAGCAAGTTTCAGTTCAAATGATGCACTTGAGTAGGAGAAATGGTGGCCTGAAAATCTGTGAAAGTGAGTGAGATGGATTTTTAGTCAAAGGGAAAAAATGACACTGCCTTAAAAGGTGGTATCACTTGAATTTGGCTGAGGGAAATTCACATTTTTGGAATTTCTCCACCAGCCAAATGACATTGTGAAATTATCCCACTGCAGCTCCAGTCAAATTTTCAAAGCTCTGGTCAGCTCTGGCTCTCGTCACTTCTGATCAGTACAATCAACAACACATCATATTGACAATCAGGATGTCTCTGCTACTGTTGGAACCATGGGAATGGAGGCTCCATAGGGAAGCCAGCATGTCCAAAGGCAAGATGAGGAAGAGAGCT